>VZQC01001095.1:6968714-7019041 GCA_009823505.1 Rhizomys pruinosus | reverse complement strand
GCCGAGGTAATGACTATGGCCAAAGGAGACAGAAACCCACTTCCAAGGTCTCTCCCTCAACATCAAAGCACATCAGTCACTGAACACCTACGTGAACACGGGCTGTCTATGATTGGTAGGGAGGTGAAAAGTACCCGGGATGCACCTCCTGCATGAGCTTAGACCATACAGAGATAAGCTGGGTATGGTAGCTTACTATAATCTCAGCTAAGGTGAGAGGACGGCTAGTTCTAAGCCAGCCTGGTCTACATAGTAAGACCGTATCTCGGGAAAGAAAGTTACAGAGATAATCTATCCATAGAGAAAAAAAAGCACATCCAAGGTAGAGAGACACATTCACAGTGAGGACTGTAAGCAAGTGGTTTTCTGAGCTCCTTCTTCATGGCAAGGTAAGCACCCAGGGACAGAGAGGAATCAATGTTTACACTCCCATGCACAATAGCCCCAGCTGATCTCAAAATCAATCTGTAGCCCAGACTTGGCCCTTAACTTTTGATCCTCCTGCCTCAGCCTCTGAAATGCTGGGATTACAGGCCTGTGCCACCAGGCCCTGCTCTTACATCAGGTATTTCCCAAGGCCTCCTGAAGGAATGCAGCAAGCCCACTTCTGGGAAAACTGAGGAGGTTCTAGTACCAGGTCCAGAAGAGGCAATGGTCAGAACCGAAGGAAGAAGCAAGTGTTCCACACCTGGGTTATGCAGAGCACGTGGGACCTGTGGCCTGCAGAACACCCCAGAAGATATGAGGTGAGGAGACTCAAGAGTGGGCCGGCTTGAGAAGATCTAAAAAACCGACAGTAAGGAGATTGCAGCCAATGACCTTTGCCCTTTAAGCCGCGAGCTCCTGAAGCAACATGGAATCTCTGATTGAAAAGGAGGGCCCTAAATGTGCCCCAGCAAAGCTCCTGCCACTTCCAAAGCAATAGCAATCAGGGCCAAGGAGGGCTGGGTCTTTTTATGTGGGGCATTTGTCCTAACAAAGAAAATTAAGTACCGTTATCTAGTGGCCATCACTGAGCAACTTATTTCCCTGGTCTTCTGCCAGAGATGGATACTAACAAGAACTAGGGGAGACTGGGTCCTCTCACAAATGACCTTTGAGGCCTGGAGGGGCCTGCATGTCTTTTTAGAACGCTTGGCTTCAGGCATTCCTTATTTCTTCAGTCAGATAAGGAGACAACACGAAGAAACTCTTCCCCACTGCCACAAAAAAATCAGAGTGATGAGTCCCGAGTCCACAGTGCTCTTAACCACTGAGCCATCTCTCCAGACCCTCTACTCCTTTCTTTGGTTCCCCTCAAGCCCTGTGTATTATTCCCAAGGCAAGATGAAACTCCATTTGTCAGTCATAGTCTGGTCTAGACCTTTCAGGACTGAGAGACAAGATGAATCTCAATTTCCCACCTAGCTTCTCAAGAAATACTACTGTTCTTTATTTTCTATAAAAGAGCTCGGTGTTGTTTTTATTTTCTATAAAAGAGCTCGGTGTTGTTTTTATGTCTGTCCCTCAGCATGTTTGGGCAAAGCCTCCAGGCCTCTCTTGCCATCTGTCACTGGTCCACAGTGGTCATAGTGGAAATATCCCTACCTGGTATGTGTGGTCCTCACACTCCGATCCTCTTCATTGTTCTGGTCACTTCTGACCATGGGCTTCAATAGTCCCTGATCAGGCTGGTGTGTATATGGTCAGTGCTCCTGAGGACTCCTCAGTTTGGGATACTTTCAGGGAGTTTGTCATATCTGCTTCATTTCAACACTAAGAACTACCTTTCTTGTTGTGGCTGTAATGGTCTCAGTACTGAGAGACAGGCTCCAGTGTCTGGCCTTCAATCCAAGTCATTAAAACACTCTGCTCTGACACAGATCCTTCTGAAATGTTGGCTCAATGAAGCAGATCCTTTAACAGTTTCCACTACTTTGGTCTGTTCTTTTTTTTTTTCCAAGACAGGGTCTCCCTGTAGCCCCAGCTGGCCTGGAACTTACTCTGTAGACCAGGCTGGCCTTCAACACACAGAGGTCCGCCTGCCTCTGCCCCTCTGCCTCCCAAGTGCTGGGATTAAAGGCGTGCAGTAGGCCACCACACCCAGCTTAAAGACGTTCTTAGCCGCCATGTGGGTGCTGGGAATCAAACCCTGGTCCTCTGCCAGAGCAGTCAGTGCTCTTAACTGCTGAGCCATCTCTCCAGCCCATATTTTTTATTTTTTATCTTCTCTTTTCACAAAAAACAAGAACAATACAAAATGACAATGACAAAACAAAGCGGGGGGGAAAAAAAAGACGGGGATTTCCATTTCTTTTCTGGTGGAATAAAGAATCAATCTACAGGGCTTGGTATGTAATTCTTCTCTTTTTTCTTTTCTCTTTTCCCTTATTTTTTCTTACTCTTTCAGGGTTACCAGAAGGATAAGTATGTACTGGCTGGGCCAGGAAACCTTGAGCTCTCAGCTGAGAAAGAATTTAGTTAATTTGGGGGGTTCTCATCCCTAAACTGCCTAGTCAATTTCTAGCTCCTGTCTAGTCATGTCACACCCTCTGAAAAGAGTCACCCCAATTGCCAAAAGGGATTCAGGACACCAAATGCTTTGACTTCTTCCATGCTGAAAAGGGATGTTCGGTGTGGCAACTGGGGTATCCCCCATTCAGAGGGCCTATCTACAGGACCCCCCCCCAAAAGGATAACTATAGAGAGAAATAAAGTCCTTGACTATGAAAACTACTTTCCCATGAAAGCGAAGTGAAGGCAGGAGTAGTTAGGTACATGATCTAGGTAGGGGACTAGGAGAAGCAAGAACAGGCTGAATTCAAATGTCCAACTTAAAAGTCCATTAGAATTTCTTGACAAGGGGTTTCAAAGTGTCAATTTATTAGGTTTCTCCTTCTGTTCATTTGGCCATGATGTCTGGATTCAGGATCTGCTTCCCAGATGTTTTAATAGTCAAGATATGAATTTCCATTTAGATAGTTGCTAGAAAGAAAGAGGAAATTTTATTATTGAGCATTAATTGACAACAATAGTGAACTTGTCCTTTGGCTGCAGGTGACCCTACATTATTAATCAAGGACAAGATCTAAGGTTCTGTGGCTGTTTAAAACTATTTCATATAACTATAAGCCTAATATCTGGGGGCATAATTTTTCTGGCTTTAAAATAAATATATTGATTATTTATCTTTTGGTTATACTTTCCTTTTGGGTGTTCAAGTCCACACAATTAGCCCAGATTAACCAAACTTTATTTTCTTAAAGTAAGTTGAGGTTCTGGTCTTGAGGGAGCTCTCAGGTTTTCGAGGGGGGAGCGCCTGGCTCCTTCTGTCCATTCTTGTCATCTAATGAAGACAAGGTCAGGTCTTGCTAGACTGGGCTTCCCTTTGGAGCACAAGGCAACTTTCCTCTATGCTGACCTTCGTCTTTTTTTAAAATTTTATTTATTTTTGTATGTGTATGAATGTACTGTCTGCATGTAGGTTTGTGCACCCATGTTGTGCAATGCCATGGCAGTCAGAAGAAGGGTCTCAGATTCCTCTGGAACTGGAGTTCTCCTGGAATTGGAGTTACAGATGGTTCTTAGCTGCCATGTGTGTGCTGGGGATCGAACCCAGGTCCTCTTCAAGAGCAGTCGGTGCTCTTAACCACTAGGCTATCTCTCCAGCCCTTGACCTTCCTCCTCTTTATAGACGACACTGGCTGGGGTTCTGTTAGTGGATCTCTAAGACCTCCCTGCCCAAGAAGCCTAGTGACTCACAATTGCCAAACATTTTAAGAGATGCCCTTGGACAAAATCCCCTGGGACTAATTGACCTCAGAAGGCAAGGAAAAAAATGTCCCTTAAATCCCTTGGCCGAATTGGCATGGGCATTAAGTATGGGCATTAAGCATCCAAAAAGTAAAGTTACAGTTGGGTGTGGTGGTGCATGCCTTTGATCCTAGCACTTGGGAGGCAGAAGCAGGTGGATCTTTGTGAGTTCAAGCCCAGTCCGGTCTACAGAGTGAGTTCCAGGCCAGTTGGGGCTACAAGGAGACTCTGTCTTGAAAAGACCAAAAAAAAAAAAAAAAAGTAAAGTTACACCAATCTGATACTTTTAATTACTATATCATATTTAGATAAAGCTTGAAAAAAAGCCTAAGAAGCCTTGTATAAATGATGACTGGAAGAGATTTAATTTAACACCATAGGATAAGCAGGCAAAGCCAATGAGAGAGATTTAAACAATTTTAGGCATATCTTAAATGTATAAGTAGTCTCTTTACTTTCCCAAACCCCATATCCTGGTTTGTAATTTTCCAATAACAGGAAACATGCCTATTGACTGGAATTAAGCTGATAAATTTTACCAAGTCCATCCAAACTGTCTCCTTCTGGGCTCCATGCCACTGGTTCAGGGAAGTAAACCTAGCTTTTCTTGAGTCAAATTATCTTGAAATGGCCAGAGCAGATATCAAAAGTAACACTTGCATAATAGACAGAGACAAAGGATATCTTTCAGTAGTCAGAGGTAACCCATTACTTGTCTATGCCCCTTTAATCCGAATCTACAACTGGGAGTCCAGTACAAGCCAGGAATGGACTGAGAACCAACCACATCCAGACAAACAGGGTAGTTCCCCCAAACACATCACTACAAGTTAAAAACCTTAAAGTGACCCATATTCCATACACAAAACACAACCAAAGGCCTTGAATTCTATTTTATCTAATATTAACATAGCAGCTCCTCATTTCTTAGTGCCATTTACTTATATTATTTTTATCCTCCTTTCACCTTGAGTTAATATCTATCTTTTTAAAAAAAATTTTATGTGTATGAATGTACTGTCTGCATGTAGGTTTGTGCACCCCTGTTGTGCAATGCTGAGGAGGTCAGAAGAGGGTGTTGGATTCCCCTGGAACTGGAGTTCTCCTGGAATTGGAGTTACAGACAGTTCTCAGCCGCCATGTAGGTGCTGGGGATCGAACCCGGGTCCTCTGCAAGAGCAGCTGGTGCTCTTAACCGCTAGGCCATTTCTCCAGCCCTGGGATAATATCTATCTTTAAAGGTTAGGTAAAAAATAAAAATAAAAAAATTTTAAGTTAAAAAAAAATTAAAAGGAGCTGGAGAGATGGCTCAGCGGTTAAGAGCTCTGACTGCTCTTGCAGAGGACCCAGGTTCGATTCCCAGTAACCACATGGCGGCTAAGAACCATCTTTAACTGCAGTTCCAGGGGAATCCAACGCCCTCTTCTGACCTCCGCAGCATTGTACAACACCAGTGCACCAACCTACCTGCAGACAGTACACTCATACACATAAAAAAAAAAAGTTAAAGGTGAATTTCTTGAAGACAGAAAAAAAAAAGATGGGTTTTGTTTCTTAATCCATTCTACTAGTCTATGTCTCTTAATTGGAGAATTCAATCCATTGATATTTAAAACTGTTGTTGAAAGAATTAAATCGCTACCAATCATTTTGATTTCTAGTACATTCTATGTTTTTATTTCCATAGTGGTAGTATCATTTGTTTTCTAGTGTTGATTGGTTATAGTCTTCCCTGCCCTCCAATCTTTGTATTGCTTGAAGTATTCTCTGCAGGGATGGCTTATTGGAGAGGAATCCTTTCAACTTGTTTATGTCATGGAACATTTTCCTTTCTCCTTCAATTATAATAGACATTTTTGCTGGATAAAATACTCTGGGTTGGCATCTTTATAGTCTTTTAGAACTGGGAATATTTTAGACCAAGCTCTTCTGGCTTTCATCATCTGCATTGAGAAATCAGCTGTAATTCTGATTGGTTTTCCTTTGTCAGTAACTTGTTTTTCTTTGTAGGTAACTTGTTACAGTTTTTCTTTTGCAGCCCTAGTATCCTTTCTTTGCTTTGAACTTCTTGGTTTTTACTATGATATGATGATGTGAAGAATTTCTTTTCTGGTTATGTCTGCTTGATGTTCTATATTCTTCTAGTACTTGTATAGGTATCTCTCGTTTTAATTAGGGAAATTTTTCCTCTAAAATTCTGTTGAAGACCTGAGCCATATCATTATCCTGTGAGTTTTCTTCCTCTTCTATCCCTATAATTCATAGGTTTGGTCTTTTCATAGTATCTCACAGCTCCTGATTATTCCATTCTTGTGAGTTTTTTTTAATTTATCATAATCTTTACTTGATTTATCCAATTCTTCTATATTATCTTCCAATCTTAATATCCTATTTTCTACTTCATCCATTCTATTATTAAGAGTTTCTCCCATCCTTTTCAAGTTGTTTGTGGAATGTTGCATTTCTTTTTTCATTTCAACTTGAATTTTCTTCAGTGTTTCTATATCTTTTATAATTTCATTCTGCAATTTATCATTGTACTCTTTCAGTTTATCCCTGTCTTCTTTTAGATCCCTGACTTCCTTGTTTGTAAACTCCTTAAATCCCCTCAACACCTTAATTTCTCTAATCATGTTCATAATTGTTCTTTTGAGATCTGTATCCTGAGTTATATCCAAGGAGTCTTTACTTAAATAGGGGTATTAGTATTTGGCAGAGATCCACCTGAGTCTTTTCTATTATTTTTCTTTCATTGAGCTTTAGGCATTTGGGTAGCTTCATTGGGAGTGGTTCTAATGTGAAGCTTAGGTGTTTATTGAGCTGACACTGATTTTGGTTATATTCCTCAGGTGTTCTTGTTGACCTCTTAATAATGTACAGGTGTGGATACTTTGGGATCCAAAATCTCAACTCTTCCTAACACTGTACAACCCAACGCCCCTTATCCAACCAGCAATCAGTTCACCCAATGGGCTAAGCCACACAACATCCAAGATGGCTCCCCCCCCAGGCCTGCAGAATGCATACCCCAAGGGCCCCAGGCACTCCTGGTCTTGTGAGGTGAAAGGTCACATTACCTCTGCTCCAGTTTAGCTGGAGTCCCCCACATCCAAGTAGCATGAGCCCCAATCACCCACCCAGTGAGAGTACTCACAGAACCACTGTACACCACCCATAATCTACTAACCGATCCCCCAGGGCCAGATGCCAAGGTCTGTACCTGGGTTCAGTAGGAAAAAGGCTCCCCCGACATTGGGGCTCTCCCTGTTTTCTCCTGATGCCCTCAGGCAATGTCTATAGCCCCTAAGGATCCAAATCCCCTTGGACCATCTTCAGCACTTCCCAACGCTCTTGGGGGCCCCAAAAACCCTCTCCCCACCTTTGCCTTAGCTGTTCAGAACACACCTGCCTCTCTGGGAGCTGCCATCTTGGAAAAGCCTCAGTCCGTTCTTTTTTTTTTAATTTTTTTTATGTGTATGAATGTACTGTCTGCATGTAGGTTGGTGCACCCATGTCATGCAATGCCGCGGAGGTCAGAAGAGGGTGTCGGATTCCCCTGGAACTGGAGTTAAAGACGGTTCTTAGCCACCATGTGGGTGCTGGGAATCAAACCCAGGTCCTCTGCAAGAGCAGTCGGTGCTCTTAACCGCTGAGCCATCTCTCCAGCCCCAAGTCTATTCTTGATCTAGCTATGGTCTATGTAGCAAGTTCCAGGCCTGGTACATGCCTCAGTGGTAAGCAATGACCTGATTTTCCACCTTCTTAGTCCTTTTTATTATTTATTTCATGGGTATAAGTGTTATGCTTGCATGTATATGAGTGTACCCATGTCATAAAGTACACGCAGAGGCCAGAAGAGGGGGTGGGATCCCCTGGAACTGGAGTTATAGATGGTTGTTAACTGCCATGTAGGTGCTGGGATTCGAACCCTGGTCTTCAGCAAGACTGCTCTTAACTGCTGAGCTATCTCTCTAGCCCCAGCCCCACCTTCAGAGTCTTTAATCATTTGGGGGAGGGGTCTTTTTGAGACAGAGTCTCCCTGTAGCCCCAACTGGCCTGGAACTTACTATGTAGACCAGGCTGGCCTCAGTCTTACAGAGATCCACCTGCTTCTCCCTCTCAAGTGCTGGGATTAAAGGCATGTGCCACTATGCCCAGCAATCTTTTTTATTATACTTCAAACACTCAGTATTAATTCATGGCAATATTAACAGTAGGGTTTTGTACTTAGGAACCATGATGAACAAAATAATGTAGGATCAAATCAAGTACAGGAAAAATGACACAAGCAAAAGGAATGGAATCAAGATGGGTGAAGCTGCTGTGGAGACGACAGAGAAGGCTTTTTAATGGGAAACTATTTTGTTTTCATTTATGTATATATGTGTCTGTCTGTGTAAATGTATGCCTTGCGTATTGGACTGCCTTCTGAGCCCAGAACAAGTGTTGGATTCCCTCGTGCTAGAGTTACAGGAGATTGTGAGACGCCTGATGTGGGTGCTGGGAACTGAACTTAGGTCCCCTAGAAGAACAGGAAGTACTTGTAACCACTGAGCCATCTGTTCAGCCAAGGAATGGATAGGAATATGCTTTTTATAGGTAGGAATATACTCTGAAATAACAATAAAAACTATAGCATAGTGTGCACATAAACTGGTAACAAGGTCATTTATTATCAATTTATTATGTAATGCACATAATTGTGTGAGCTACATTCTAATACAACAGTTTTCTTTACCCCAAATCACTACAACATTCCAGTTGGGCACTGTGCTACATTATGAAGCTACAGCATCACTTTAAGATGGGAAGTTCTCACCATCACTACAATCTTACAGACCACTATCCTATATATGTCCTGTAACATTATTATGCAGCCCATACCTGAACATAGAGAAAGCTGTGTTTGGCCAGCCACAGTGGTACACACCTTTTATCCCACCACTCCAGAGGCAGAAGTGGGCAGATCTTGGTGGGGAGAATTTGAGACCAGCTTGATGTACAATATGAGTTCCAGGCCAGCCAGAGCTACATATTGAGACACTTGTCTTGAAAAAAAGAAAGGAAAGAAGGGAAGGAGAGAGGGAGGGAGGGAGAGGACCCAAATGGGGGTCCAGAGGAAAGTTGAGGTAAGTTACAAAAGGAGAGCAGGATGGAGAGGTGAGAGGGAAGGAGAAGAAAGAAGGAGGGAAGGAAGAAGTGGAAGCCTCCAAGGAAGGAGGGAGAAATCCCCAGAACTAACCCAAGACTGGCTGTGGCTGGAGCAGTCTCGTTTGCTGACTTCTCTCTCCTTGCAGCTTGCACTTGTCATCCACATCTTAGTTCCTCTATTAGAGGAAGAGAAGGGAAATTTCTAAACTCAGAAAGAGACCCTCAGGCTCCCTAAGACAAGAGGCTAGGACAGGATTGCTCAGGCTGCCCGAGGCAGTTGCAGCCAGGGCGGACGGGGCTTGCCACACTGCTGTGGGCTGACTTCCTGGTGCTGGGCCAAGGCAAGCAGCGTGTGGGCTGGAGAGAAGCAGGCTGTGTGTAGAGCTGATGTCTTGTTGGGCATAGAAAGCATCAAGAGCTGCCAAGGCAAAAGACCAGTTTTTCAAGAAGCTGGAGTGGAGCCAGTAGCATTCTCCGATGAACTGACTTGGAAACCAAAGGATTAGTCCACAAAGCCTGAGGCTCGCCTAGAGCATGCTTAAGCCCTGAACAAGCTTCGAAGGAGAAAATGTAAGGAAATGTGCATTATCCACCAGGAAACAGACCTCACAAGTTTATGATTTCACTATTGAGACAGGTGTACTCCATTTATAAAGTGAAGAACACTGGAAGAGTATTTACATAACATGAATGGGGCTCAGAAAAGCGCAGTCAGTAGGTCTGGGCTTACCCAGGCCTGGGCAAGGCCCCGAGTCTGATCCATAGCATGGCAGAGAGGGAGAGAGAGGCAAAGAAGCAAGAAAAGGACAAAAGAAGAGAGAGCAGGGGGAAGAATCTGAAAAAAAAAATAGTGTTTGGCCCCTTGCCTCTGTCCTCTGCCTTCCCCAGTGCCTGTGGATGACAGGCTGTACTGTTACTGCTGAGTCTTTGCAGTACAGCTTCCTGGCTTTCCAAGGTCAAAGATCAGTTGAGAACATTAAGATTTGAGGAGCATTTTTCTAGACTATAATTAGGGATTCGGCTGGGTATGGTGGTGCATGCCTCCAATCCCAGTGCTGGGAAAGTAGAGCCAAGAGGAATACTTCGAGTGTGTGGCCAAACTGGGCTACATGGGGAGACCCTATCTCAGATTGGTTAATTAATTAAATAACTAATTAGTTAATTGCAAATTGGAGAATGGCCCATGAATGGCCAAATCAACAGGAACCTATGACAAACTCCCTGAAAGTATCCCAAACTGAGGAGTCCTCAGGAGCACTGACCATATACACACCAGCCTGATCAGGGACTATTGAAGCCCATGGTCAGAAGTGACCAGAACAATGAAGAGGATCGGAGTGTGAGGACCACACATGCCAGGTAGGGATATTTCCACTATGACCACTGTGGACCAGTGACAGATGGCAAGAGAGGCCTGGAGGCTTTGCCCAAACATGCTGGGGGACAGACATAAAAACAACACCGAGCTCTTTTATAGAAAATAAAAACAACACCGAGCTCTTTTATAGAAAATAAAGAACAGTAGTATTTCTTGAGAAGCTAGATGGGAAATTGAGATTCATCTTGTCTCTCAGTCCTGAAAGGTCTAGACCAGACTATGACTGACAAATGGAGTTTCATCTTGCCTTGGGAATAATAGACAGGGCTTGAGGGGAACCAAAGAAGGGAGTAGAGGGTCCGGAGAGATGGCTCAGTGGTTAAGAGCACTGGCTGCTCTTGCAGAAGACCTGGGTTCAATTCCCAGCATCCCCCTGGTGGATAACAACCATCCATGACTCCAGTTCCAGGAGATCTGACACCTTCTTACCTCCATAGGTATTGCATGACATGGGTGCACTTACATACATGCGGGCAATACACTCATACACAAAAAATGAAATATATTTTTTAAAAAGAGAAGGGAGTAGAGCGCACCCATTCAGGAAAGCAGGGAGCAGATGTGGAGAATGCCGAGGTAATGACTATGGCCAAAGGAGACAGAAACCCACTTCCAAGGTCTCTCCCTCAACATCAAAGCACATCAGTCACTGAACACCTACGTGAACACGGGCTGTCTATGATTGGTAGGGAGGTGAAAAGTACCCGGGATGCACCTCCTGCATGAGCTTAGACCATACAGAGATAAGCTGGGTATGGTAGCTTACTATAATCTCAGCTAAGGTGAGAGGACGGCTAGTTCTAAGCCAGCCTGGTCTACATAGTAAGACCGTATCTCGGGAAAGAAAGTTACAGAGATAATCTATCCATAGAGAAAAAAAGCACATCCAAGGTAGAGAGACACATTCACAGTGAGGACTGTAAGCAAGTGGTTTTCTGAGCTCCTTCTTCATGGCAAGGTAAGCACCCAGGGACAGAGAGGAATCAATGTTTACACTCCCATGCACAATAGCCCCAGCTGATCTCAAAATCAATCTGTAGCCCAGACTTGGCCCTTAACTTTTGATCCTCCTGCCTCAGCCTCTGAAATGCTGGGATTACAGGCCTGTGCCACCAGGCCCTGCTCTTACATCAGGTATTTCCCAAGGCCTCCTGAAGGAATGCAGCAAGCCCACTTCTGGGAAAACTGAGGAGGTTCTAGTACCAGGTCCAGAAGAGGCAATGGTCAGAACCGAAGGAAGAAGCAAGTGTTCCACACCTGGGTTATGCAGAGCACATGGGACCTGTGGCCTGCAGAACACCCCAGAAGATATGAGGTGAGGAGACTCAAGAGTGGGCCGGCTTGAGAAGATCTGAAAAACCGACAGTAAGGAGATTGCAGCCAATGACCTTTGCCCTTTAAGCCGCGAGCTCCTGAAGCAACATGGAATCTCTGATTGAAAAGGAGGGCCCTAAATGCGCCCCAGCAAAGCTCCTGCCACTTCCAAAGCCAATAGCAATCAGGGCCAAGGAGGGCTGGGTCTTTTTATGTGGGGCATTTGTCCTAACAAAGAAAATTAAGTACCGTTATCTAGTGGCCATCACTGAGCAACTTATTTCCCTGGTCTTCTGCCAGAGATGGATACTAACAAGAACTAGGGGAGACTGGGTCCTCTCACAAATGACCTTTGAGGCCTGGAGGGGCCTGCGTGTCTTTTTAGAACGCTTGGCTTTAGGCATTCCTTATTTCTTCAGTCAGATAAGGAGACAACACGAAGAAACTCTTCCCCACTGCCACGAAAAAATCAGAGTGATGAGTCCTGAGTCCACAGCAAAATTCAAGTATGTTCCCTGCATCACAGAAGGTTTGAGGGGCTTGGGCTAGCTAGGTCTGATTAACCATCAAGTTAGCTACAGGATGTATAGATGCTTCTAACAGTTTGTGTGTGTGTGTGTGTGTGTGTGTGTGTGTGTACACCTGCAGGGCTCCTGTGCAAAGGGTAACCCTGTCCTGATATCTCCACCCAGCAAAGAGCCAGGGGATTGCAATGGGCCTTGCCTTTGGGGGTACTAGCGAACAAATCTCCCTATGAAAAGGGCATTAGCCCTATGACCCCTGACATCATGAGTAAACTGCACCACCACACACTCCCTCTTCCAATAGCAAGTCCTGTACAGCTGAGATCAAACACCCGGGGCTTAAACTTTGCAGTTTAGTCAGGCTTAAACTTTGCAGCCATCTTTGGGTACCCAATAAAAGTATAGTGGCAGAAGGGTCAAAAAAAAGACCAACCAAGGGGGTTCAGTGGTGTACAGAAGTGAGAGGACTGTCGTAATGGAGTGGTAGTATAGATAAGAAACGGGAGAAGATGTGGATTTACTAAGTGGGAATATCTAGGCAATTAGTAAGAACCTGCTTTCAAACTGAATCATATGCCCGGAAGTAATCAATCAAGCACTTCCACAGAATCTCCCCTCCAGACCCCCAGCCTACTGGAGATGCCTGCCTCTTCTGTTGCTACATTCCACATCACACCACCCCCAGATTCCAACCCAGCCCATGGAAGTCCCCTGTTCCCTGACTCCCAACCATGTGACTGTCTTCTTGGTACTTTCCTCCAGCTGCAGATTAAAAAGAAACTGATCAGTACCTTCTAGAACCTTCCACCTACCACCTGCATGCCTCAGGATCCTCCCCCAGATTGGAACCAGCAAGAAGAGTTTCTGTTGTGAGTTTACCCCCCCCCCGCCCCCCTACCCTGCCCCTTATACACANTTGGGAGTCAGGGAACAGGGGACTTCCATGGGCTGGGTTGGAATCTGGAACCATGTGACTGTCTTCTTGGTACTTTCCTCCAGCTGCAGATTAAAAAGAAACTGATCAGTACCTTCTAGAACCTTCCACCTACCACCTGCATGCCTCAGGATCCTCCCCCAGATTGGAACCAGCAAGAAGAGTTTCTGTTGTGAGTTTACACCCCCCCCCGACATCCTACCTCCCCCACACCCCCACCCCCATCCAGGCAATCAACAGCACCCTCCACATGTGCAAAGGTGAGCAGGCTGGGAAGTAGCGGACCAAAGCCTGGCCTGGGTGCCCAGCACTTGTGATCTTCAAATGTGAATTTCCCTTTGGCAATCCTGTCCTCTCCTATAGGGATACAGCCATTCTGGGAGAAAAGATGAGTTTTAAATTGTTAATAAAGCACTGTACCAAATTGGACTTTGACCTTGTTCAGAGTTCCACTGGCCCGTGTTCCCTGACCAGCCACCCGGGCTTCTGCACAATTGTTCCCTGGAGTAGCTGCCGGCTGTCTAAGGCGGGCAGGCCAGCAGACTAACCAGCGACCTCTCTGGCCGCCTTCCACCTGGCTGGCTCAGAAAGGCTCAGAAATCAAACAGTTTGGTCTTTCCAGCTTCTTTTGCTACCTCTGGGCCTGGAGCAAGACAAGAATGGTTTGGATAGGGCCTGGAGCCCCAGCTGGGCCTGCTTGTAGGGCATGGGAAGAAGCAGGCAAGTCCCAGCAGGTCACTCTGAGTGCATTCTTGGTTACCAGAGCGATTCCCAGACAAGGCCTGGAATGGCCAGTGTGGGCCGGAAGCCCTGATGTGTCCAGAGCAGCACCAGCAAGCCGACATTTACATGTTCCAGCTCTCTCCACTGCCCCAGAACTTGCGCTGCTCACTGTAGAACACCAAGACTTTGCTCATGACTTCAGTGTAGGAGGTCTTCCTCATTCTCTTCTACAGATCTAAATTCGGCCTTTCCTTCAAAGACTGGGAAACCATGTTCTTCCTGGGAAACTAGGGAACCAACACACACTCCTACAGCTCCATGGTCCTTCTGCTTTCATATGCCTTATTGTCTAACTGCTTCAAGACTCATCTCCCAGCCAGCTGGCAGGCTTCCAAGGACCATGTCTTATTTAGCTTGACGTTTAGTGGGCCTATAGGAAGGAACAAAATGAATGAGTAAATGGATCACTTTACTCCTCAAAGTATCTTTTTTTTTTTTTTCTGTATGTGTATGAATGTACTGTCTGCATGCAGGTCTGTGCACCAGTGTCATGCAATGCTGCGGAGGTCAGAAGAGGGTGTCAGATTCCCCTGGAACTGGAGTTCTCCTGGAATTGGAGTTTCAGACGGTTCTTGGCCGCCATGTGGGTGCTGAGGATCGAACCCAGGTCCTCTGTAAGAGCGGTCGGTGCTCTTAACCGCTAGGCCATCTCTCCAGCCCTTATTTATTATTTTTTATGTATATGAATGTACTGTCTGCATGCAGGTCTGTACACCCATATTGTGCAATGCCTCAGAAGTCAGAAGAGGGCATCGGATTCCCCTGAAACTGGAGTTAAAGACGGTTCTCAGCCGCCATGTGTGTGTTGGGAATCAAACCCAGGTCCTCTGCAAGAGCAGTCCATGCTCTTAACCGCTGAGCCATCTCTCCAGCCCTCAAAGTATCTTCTTTAGATACCCAGGAACTGTCCTGACCAAGAGCAATCTTCTCCACATTGGTCTTTATGCAGACCAAACCTCTGGGAGAACTTTCCAGTGCCTTCCAAGATCAAAGAGAAATCAGGAGTAGCCAGTGAGCCAAAGCAGCTGACCCTCCACCAGCGTAGGGCATTACTGAGTGTCCAGGATCATTCCCTGTACGCTTTGACCAACTAGTATGATAGAATATCCCATGTGAAGCTTTGGTTTCCTGACAATGTACAAAGTATCAGGTAAGAGCTAGGAGCAATGGCGCAAGGACCAGGGCCAGATTGTTTTAATCAGAGGACACTTGAAGGACAAGTGCTGACTGTTGAGTAAAGACAAGGAAAATTGGATGCCTGAGGGAAGTTAAGGAGGGGGTTCCCTATTTCCTCCCCAGCCAGACTCCATCTGGCCCCACTCTGAAAAGAGGGGAAGGATGGGGTGGAAGAGGGAAGAAGGACTGTTGTCTAGGGCAGGCAGGGAGGTGGGAATGGATGGTTCATGGAGGAGTTTAATCTGAAAGTCATATATTGTGACTGATCAGAAAGAGAGGTGGGGACAGAGTGGGGGAGAAAAGGAAGGAGAAAGGGACTTGGTAGAGAAAGAGAGAGAGAGAGAGAGAGAGAGAGAGAGAGAGAGAGAAACAGACTGAAAAAGACAAGAGGACCAGCGGAAGACTAGCCAGACAAGAAAGAAGAAGCAAAGAGAAGTGTGTTTTCTGCGCACAGGGAGCTGGGGTGCACAGGGAGCTGGGGGCTGGTATAGGGGCTTGTGGATAATCTGAACCCATGAGTCTGTGTCCAGTCTGAGGAGCAAGTCAGGAACCAGGCCCAGGTAGAAAGCAGCCCGTACAATGTGGTTAGCTCTGAAAGTCTCCCTTTGTGCCTTCATGTATCCCCTCTCCCTCTGTGGCGAGGACAGCAAGCTCTTAAAACTGCAGGAAGCTGCACTTGTCTTCTGGGACAAGGGGAAGGGACTCAGAGGCCAAATGCCAAACAAGGGGGTATGGCAGTGCCTGACCCACTGTGAGTAGACCAGCCCATGGGCTTCACAAGAGTTAAGAGTCATCACCTGGGGGCTGAGTGGCAGAAAGATCCACACTCAGATTCACAGCAGTAGCTGTCCCTCAGGAGCACAGCGTGGGCCTCTGTACTCTGGCCCAGGGCCCTTGTTCTCCTACGCCCACTTTATCAGTGACAGTGAGCAGTCTGCCAATTCTGTGCCTTTTGTGATTTGTGTTTCTCAGAGGCGGCCAGGGCCTGAAGGAGAAGGCAGTCAGACGCTGGCCCTCATTGGCATTCCTCACAGCTAACCTGGCCCCTGTCTTTCCAGAGGAATTCTATGCAAACCCTCGGAGAGCCACCTACTAGCATCAGAACTTGGGTCACAGAACAGGTGTGCAGGGCAAAGAAGGCCCCAGACGCATGGAATGGGCAAACCAGATCTACCCCAGAGAAGTGGCACGCAGGCCAAACTTCCTGCTCACTCTTGTGGCTTACTCTGGCCACAGCCGTTGATCACCTTGGCCCAGTCTGACCCTATCACTCCATGGGACCTCTCCCGTACCATTTAACTATTTATTTCTATAAAACTAAATATTAAAAATATTTGATGGAAACCTGAATTCCCTTCTTTCAGTATAACATGTGTTCCTTTCAAGCTCACTTGCACAGAGTGGAAACTCATCACCCATGGCTCATTCTTCTAGACAAGCCTGGGGCCACTAAACCATGACTATTTTAGTTACTTTTTTGTTGCTGTGATACAATACCATGACCAAGGCAGCTTATAGAAGAAAGGGCTTATTGGGCTTACAGTTGCAGAGACTTAAGGGTGACAGGAGGCAGCTGGAGCAGAAAGGTGAGCACTCACATCTGCTAGCGGGCACAGGAAGCACAAAGACAAACTCGACATGACACAAAGCTATGAACTCTTAAAGCTCACCCCCACTGGGCGTGGTGGCACACACCTTTAATCCTAGCACTTGGGAGGCAGAGGCAGGCAGATCTCTGTGAGTTCAGGCTAGCCTGGTCTACAGAGTAAGCTCCAGGCCAGCTGGGACTAAAGGGAGACCCTGTGTCAAAATACCAAAAAAAAAAAAAAAAAAAAGCTCACCCCCCAATGACATGCTTCCTCCAATAAGGCCTCACCTCCTAAATCTCCCAAAATAGTGCCACAAAGAAACCTAGTGTTCAACTACTTGGAGCCTATGGGGAAAACTCATTCAAACCACTACAAATGACTTTACTTTCTTTTGGACTTCTGTTTAGCAGAATTTTTTTACCTTTCACTATTAACTAATTTAATAAGCCTTAGACAAGTACCCCACAGCACAGTGGCCGAGGAGAACAAGCACATGCCTTTGTGTCTTTTGATTTATTTCTTTTTCTTAAGCATGTATGCCACCAAAGAGCTGGGTCAACAGTTAAGGGCACTGGTTGCTCTTGCAGAGGACCCAAGTTTGGTGCCCAATGCTGACATGGCAGTTAACAACCTCTAGAACTTCAGTTCCAGAAGACCCAATGCCCTCTTCTGGCTTTCACAGGCATTGCATGCATGTGACACATTTATATAACTGCAGACAAACACTCATATATATAAAATAAAAATAAATAAATAAATTTTTAAAAATTAAGTATATGGTCACAAAAGAAAGAGCATTGTATCTGTGTAGATTCATGTTGAAGCCTTGTATCTGTGTAGATTCATGTTGAAGCCTTGCAGTTTCCTACTGTCTTACTCAGGAGCCCTCCTGGATCTCAGTAACTCATGGGAGTCTCCAAGAAAACAAATAATTCCTAAAATGAATGAGTTAACATTCTGGAAGGAGCCAAATGCATTAGAAGCATTAGCTCCTGCCCATAGCACAGGGCTGACAGGAAGTAGAAACTGGGAGAAAATCTTGTAAACCTGAAGATTAAAATAAAATCTAAGGTCATTCCAGGATGAGTTGACAAGTAGGAGACTTTGTGCTTGGGTCAGCCAAAGAGCTAAACTCAAGTGGAAAGATGGGACAGAAAGCCACACCATAAAGCAAGGAAAATTACTTATCTCAAACTTGGCCCTGAGAATTGAGTAGGAAAGAAGAGAGAAAGGGAGGGAAGCAGGAAACACACCTTTGGAGTGTCCTTTATATGACCTCTGTTATATGGCAGGCACTTGGGCCCCATTATCATATTTAATCCTATAAATGATTTCCAGGAAGAAATGAAGAGAACTGAGATTTATAGCATGAGATTATAAATCCCCTGGTCTCACGAGCCCCCCCCCCAATCTGAGGAGCTATTAGCAGTTGCTCTCAGCTGGGGGAGAGTCAGTCTTCTTCAGGGATGTGGCCCCTGGTAGATTGCCACACTCTGGGTGGATGGCCTCATACCTACGTGGATACCAGCAGCACTAATGGTGCTCAGTGGATTATAGGGAAAAGGACATAGATAAGCCAGGCATGGTGGTGCATGGCCTTAATCCCAGCATTCTGAAGACAGAAGCAGACAGAGGATCTCTGTGAGAACCAGGCCAGCCTACATAGTGAGTTTCAGGTCAGCTGAGGCTATAGGGAGACCCTGTCCCAAAGACACCAAAACATAATAATAATAATAATAATAATAATAACAATAATAAATACATCAGATACATGTATGAAATTCTCAAAGAATAAGTGTAAAAAAAATTTGAACAGTGAAACTGGTATGCCTTAGGGATAAGGAAAAAAATGGAAAATTATGAGTATATACTTTTAATAAATCTCTTGAATATCTAAAAAAAAGAAAAGGTTATTTTTTTTCTCCAACCAAATTAAACACAGTATCTCTTATTTAAGGGACAGTTATCTTTTTTTTTTTTTTTTTGGTATTTTTGAGACAGGATTTCCCTGTAGCCCCAGCTGGCCTGGAACTCACTTTATAGACAAGGCTGGCCTTGAACTCACAGAAATCTTCCTGCCTCTGCCTCCCAAGTACTGGGATTAAAATTGTGTGCCATCACGCCTGACCTTATTTCTTAATAGTATGATTTATGGGGCTATAGAGATGGCTCAGCAGTTAAAAGTACTTGCTGCTCTTGAGAGGACCTGGGTCTTGTTCCCAGCACCCACATGGCTGCTCACAACCATCTGTAACCCCAGTTCCAAGGGATTTAATGCCTTTCTGTATAGTTCTGATATATCATAATTATGTTTAATATATTTTTATGTATATGAGTGTTTTGCCTACATGTATGTAGGTGCCCCATGTGCATGCAATGCTTCAGAGGTCAGATCCTCTAGAACTAGAGTTACGGACAGTTGTTAGTTGCCATATAAGTTCTGGGAGCAGAACCCTGGTCCTCTGCAAGAGTAGCCAGTGCTCTTAACCACTGACCCATTTCTCCAGCCCATGGTTAACACTTTATTTTTAATAATGTAAAAGTGGTTTCATGCCGGGAGTGGTGGCGCATGCCTTTAATCCTAGCACTTGGGGGTCAGAGGCAGGCAGATCTTTGTGAGTTCAAGGCCAGCCTAGTCTGCAGAGTGAGTTCCAGGACAGCTGGGCTACAAGAAGACCCTGTCTCAAAAAGACCAAAAAAAAAAAGTGGTTTCGTTTATATTGACTTTTTAGCACTTTGTAAAGCATCAACATTTCAAATAAATAAATAAATCCCGTATTCACTGGCATTGTCTAAATAGCTCTGTTCCAAGGTTCAGGAATGCATTCTTCCAAACGGCCTTCACATGCCCTTCTGGAATGATGCTTTCTTTCCACTCATTTGGGGCATGATCCGTACTTGATCTGTGAATCTTGGCACACAGTCCTCGGGGTCAGCCCATGAGGAATAACTGCACAGAAAAACAAGATGATTAGACCGTAGTGATCACTTTTATTTGCCAACTTGTCTAGGCCACAGTATTTGGTCCAATATTATTCTGCGTGCCTCCATCCCTCCCTCCTTCTTTCCTTCCTTCCTTCCTTCCTTCCTTCCTTCCTTCTTTCATTTATTTCTTCTTTCAACTAAGAAGGGGCTTTGTCTTTGGGGAGGGGCTGTTCCCAGATAGCAGCTTCTTTATCTCAAAAGGGACAGGTTCCAATTCTAGGAGGATACATCCTTTCATCACCCAGGCTAAGGACATTCTGCCCTCCAGCTATCAACTAATGGAAACAAGCTATGCTCTGCAGGAATATACACCATGGTGTGGCTCTGCAGACCCCTGATCTCCCTCACAGACTTCTGGGGCTCTCCTAGAAATTCTCCAAACCCCGTCTACCAATGTGATTCCCCTGAAAAGCAGTCACTGAAGCTACTGTGGCTCATGACCTGTGGCTCCATTCAGTGTCCTGTCCTATAGCTTCCTTCAGAGTGAGAAACTTGTGCTTTCTTTTCTTTTATTTCTTTTTTATTTTTTTTTATTGGGGGGAGAGCACTGGCAGGAGGTTTGGAGGAAGTGTGACACATAGAATGAGACCAGGTTGGCCTCAAACTTGGGAATCCTCCTACCTTAGTCTCCGTCACTGGGCTAACGTCTTATGTCACCACACTTGACTAGAAGCCTTGTTTCCCATTTTATATCTTTGTTCAAAGTTGTTCGTGAAGGCCGGAGAGATGGCTCAGTGGTTAAGAGCCCTGGCTGCTCTTGCAGAGGACCAGAGTTCAGTTCCCAGCACCCACATGGAAACTAACAACATTCATAACTCTAGTTCCGGAGAATCTGACACCCTCTTCTGACTTCTGTAAGCATTGGACATACATGGTGCACTTAAATACATTCAGGCAAAATACACAAAATAAACGAATCAGAAAGAAATTTAAAAAAAAATTGTTCTCTGAGTAAAACTGATTTTTTTTTTCACTAAATTCTTCCACCCCAGCATTCTGACTCAGCTATTCCCAGAAAGGCACCGCCCCTCCTCTGCCCCCTCCTCTGCCCCCTCCTCTGCCCCCTCCTCTGCCCCCTCCTCTGCCCCCTCCTCTGCCCCCTCCTCTGCCAATGGCCTTCTGCATGTGTTTTAACAAATGACTGTCTAGCTCAGGGTTGCTTCACCCTTCATTAATTCACCATCGGGACGGCTGTGAAGAGTTGAGGTGCATTCCAGTCATGTCATCACTGGGGAAACAATACACTGTGGCAAAGATAAAGGCAGTCTTACCCTTCTCCAGCAATGGCTGTCTGCAGGGTCCCAGAGTGCATCCTGGGAATGCTCATCCCACAGAAATTCAGTAAGGCTTCCAAAAGCTTTGAAGCTGTAATGGGCTCGAGGTACCAGGGAGGCAAAGCAGGCAAGACAGGCAGGCAGCAGCAGATTGCAATGACAGCTAGAGGGTCCAAAAGCTGAGCTGAGAGAGCCCACGGGAACACACTCCCACATCCTGCAGGCCCATGCAGTCTGATTCCACAGCGATGTAAGGAGAGAGACCAGCTGCTTTGTAATTAAAAGACAGTGTCTTACACCATGACATTTTTTTGTCTCATTTGATCTGAAAGCAAGCTATACAGTGACAAGGACACTGAGAGTCATGTGGTTGAAGCATCGAGGACTGAAGACTGCCACCTGAATTCTAGCTTTTTCCTATGAATATCCACGACCTCTCCATTTTAGAGAGGAATCTTTGCATCAAACCCAACAGACAGACTGAAGATGATGCAATGTCCTCATCTTCCCCAGTCCCAGTTGGTAACAATGCATCTGAAGTAGTCTCAAGTCAAAGCTGCAAGAATCTAATCAAGTCACAGAAGTGGCTCTGCCTACCTGATCAGAACCAGGTGACACAAAATGCTGCCATAGGCTACCTGTCTCTATTAGTAGCCAGTAGACATGGTCTGGACATAAGACCCACTGCAAAAGTAGAAGGATCCAAGGCCTAGAGTTCCCACTGTTCAAACGGCCAGTCTGAACTCCATTTAGGGTCAATGTCTCAGTTAGCTTCCTGTTGCTGTGATAAAACACTAACCAAAAGCAACTCTGGATAGAGTCAGTTTATTTGGCTTACAGCTCACAGTCCGTTATAAGACAAGCTAAGGCATTCTCTGGGCTGTGTACCCCTGTACCCCAACAGCTCCAACTGGCATCTTCTTAATCTTTGTATCTCTGTGGCCAGGCACAGTCCCTGGAAATAGATCCATAGTGGTTGATTTGGTTGATTAACTAGAAAACAAAGCTTCCTCCTGGAAGGAAAACAAGCCCTTGTGAGTGAAAGGAAACATTCAATGCCAAAGCCAAGCATGGCACCCTGACTACAAGGAGCTGTGGAAATTTGGAGGAGGAAGACATTAGGGTGTGATCCGGTTGCTGGGGTATCGAATTTCCTGGATACGTAGGACCAGACTCCATCTACCTGATTTATCAGCAGAGAGCAGCCTCTAGGTTGAGCAAGGATCCCTGCCAGCGGGCACCCAGAATCGCTTCCACATAATTAGCATGTCTCTCTGGGAGGCCGAATCCCACAGTCTGGAAGAAAGACAAAGAGAGTCTGTTCCAGTTATGCTAATTGCTGCCTCTCTCCCACAGATGATGGGCTGTGAAGAATCGCAGGAGGCAGCCAAGGATGGGGATTCCTCAGCTTCCTCCTCCCAGCTCTGCTGCAGCCTGTGTCCAGGGAAGGGGAGAAGAGGTCAGAAAAGCTGCAGGCAGAGCTAAAGTTCGCCACTCCATGGAGTCTGTCCCTAAGCTTAGGAGGTGGGCTCTGAAGAGCAGGCAGCTTCCTATCTGGGAACCTCCAAGCCTAAAAATCCACATTAGAGGGAGCTGGAGAGATGGCTCCGTGATTAAGAACACTCATTGTTCTTCCAGAGGACCTGGATTCAATTCTCAGCACCCACATGGCACTAACACCTGTCTGTAATTCCAGTTCCACGGGTCTAGTTCCAGGGGATCGGACACCCTCTTCTAGCCTCTTCAGGCTTTGCATGACATAGCTGCACTTACATGCATGCAGGCAATACATACATACACATTAAATAAAAAAATAATAAATAATACACATTAGAAATAGCACTTTCCTCAGAATATTTATCTATTTATTTATTTATTGTGTGTGCATGTGTGTATGTGAGTATGTACATGTATGTATATGCACCATGTGTGTGCAGGAGCTCATGGAGCTCAAAAGAGGGCATTCAATAGCCTGGAACTAGAGTTATAGGTGGTTGTGAGCCACCTTGTGGGTACCGAAAACTGAACCTGGGTCCTCTTAACCACTGAGCCATCTCTCAAGCCCCTCCCTAGAACAGTTTTTAAAATTCAGATGACCCCGAAAGAAGGAATGCTAGAGCTGCTGGTGCCTTAGAATGGAGGAGTCTGGGTGAGGCAGCCTGAGAAAAGCAGGTTCCCCGGTTGTGGAGGACGTGCAAAGAGGACAGGATGCATCCGTTCCCGTCCTGAGTGTGTCACTTGTTGCCCAGCTGCCCAGGGCCGAACTAGCCCTTCCCTCTGCCACCTTTTCATTCCAAATCCTCTCCCATCAAGGACTTCTTCCACCCCGCACTGGTGACCTTCAGTGAGTGCACAGCCCTTAGTTGTTCTTAGCTGTAGGGACCTGCTCCATGTTCGTGAAGTATTTGGTTGAGGGAAGCAGTTGATACCCCTCTGCAGTGATTCTCTAATTCCAGTATGCATTGAAATCACCCAAGAGCTTATGGAAACAAATGGCTGGGACTTTAGGGGAGACAGGAGCTGGGGACATGGGGAGATGTTGATGTTGGTCAAAGAAATACACACCATAGTGTTCAGTTGGGAGGACTGTTCTCTGAAGATCCCTTGTCTAACATGCCTAAAGATGCCACTGGAAGAACTGTGGCCGCATAGCATAGTTGCTCAGATTTGAGAGCTGGCTAGAAATGCAGAATCAGATGCTATATTTTACCCAAGATCCCCCATGACTCACAGCACCCTACAACTCAAGAAGCTGTCTCTAAGAGCAGCATCTCTCAAACCATGGCCTGCATCAGAGCCAGCTGGGAGCTTATGAAAGATGAAGATGCTGGGGCCTACCGCAGCTTCCATGCACCTCTGAGATCGAGGTCAGGATACTGCCTTTGAACAGCTCCCTGCTGCTCCTTGTGACGGCACTGTCTCCATTTTGGCTACTTTGGGGCTTGTGGAAACGTATTCATCCCCAGACAGCTGAACCAGACTCCAGAGTATCCAGGCACAGGCATTGGTTTTTGGGTTTTGGGTTTTTTTTTTCTACATATATGAATGTGTTGTCTGCATGTAGGTTTGTGCACCCGTGTGGTGCAATGCTTTGGAGGTCAGAAGAGGGTGTCAGATTCCCCTGGAACTGGAGTTAAAGATGGTTCTCAGCCACCATGTGGGTGCTGGGGATAGAACCCTGGTCCTCTGCAAGAGCAGTTGGTGCTCTTAACTGCTAGGCTATCTCTCCAGCCTGGGCATTGTTTTTTAAAAGTCTGCTCTTAACCACTAGGCCATCTCTACAGCCTGGGCATTGTTTTTTAAAAGTCTTCCAATATGCATTCAAAGTTGAAAAGTTCCAGTCAATACCAGCAACTTCCTGACAGCAAGTGTCTGAGCACATGTCTAGGCCACCTTTCATCAGAGGACCTCATATCTTACTCTAGTAGGATTCTCCTGGAGAGCATATTACAGTATATTTCTTTTACATAATAAAAATGCATTAATTTAACCATTTTAAAACATACAATTCACTGTTTTTTGCTGCATGGCTATGACTACTATCTAACATTTTTATCACTCCAAAAAGCAAGCTCATACTTCCCAAACCCTCTTTCCCCCAGTCCCTGACAGCCACTAACCTGTTTTCTGTCTATGGATTTTCCTATTCTTAACATTCCATACAAATGGAATTGATGAAAATAGGAGATAGAAACTTCTCAAATAGGGCAGGGTCCCCAAAGCAACAGTTCCAAGAATGTCCTTGCTGGAGGCTAGAAATGCCAGGAGAGAGTTCTGGTTCTGGTTTATTTATTATCTCCCAAATGAGCACCTCTGCCTTCAGGCTGTCCTACACACCTGCTTGGGTCAACTGGACTGACTAACCCTTCCCTCCCTCCATGCCTTTCTTCAGTTTCTACCATAAGTCCTTTAAAAAAGCCCCAGACTAGCACCGTAATGGTACCCTATTCCTAAAACCCCTCCTGCTATACAGGATCTCTCTCTCTCTCTCTCTCTCTCTCTCTCTCTCTCTCTCTCTCTCTCTCTCTCTCCCTCTTGAGCTCC
Source organism: Rhizomys pruinosus (assembly GCA_009823505.1). NCBI lineage: Eukaryota > Metazoa > Chordata > Mammalia > Rodentia > Spalacidae > Rhizomys > Rhizomys pruinosus. Next base: position 6,994,097 of record VZQC01001095.1, on the reverse strand, counting down.
CATCTATGAATCTAAAAAAACCACTTTTCTATAAAACTTACCCTCTGTGGTCAATGAATTTCATTCTTCAAATTCATATGATAAGAATGTCAAAGATATTGGTTTGGGGCAGATTTGGAGGCTGCCAAATCCCCAGGACCCTAGCTCCCTGAGAAGCTTCCACCATTTTCAAAGATACCCCAGTATTCATGTATCAGGAAGGGTTGGGGATATAGGTTCAGTTGGTAGAGTACATGAAGCCCTGGGTTCAATCACCAGCGCTGAGCATAGTGGCACACATCTGTAATCCTAGCATTTGAGAGGTAAAGGCAAGAGGATTAGAAACTCAAGTTCCTCCTCAGGTCCAGAGAGAGTTCAAATCTAGCCTGGAATACATGAAAACCTTATCTTTTTTCAAAATATTTTAATTATTATTTTTGCTATGTGCATGAGTGTATTGCCTGCATGCATGTAAGTGAACCCATTCATGCAATGCCCAAAGAGGCCAGAAGAGGGCGTTGGATTTTGCTGGAACTGGAGTTACCAATGATTGTTAGCTGCCATGTGGGTGCTGGAAATCAAACCTGAGTCTTCTGCAAGAGCAGTCAGTACTCTTAACTGCTGAGCCATCTCTCCAGCCCCTCTGAGATCTTATCTTAAAACAAAACAAACAAAAACATAGAAATGGAATCATCCAGTATATGACTAAGGTGTCTGACCTTATCATTATCCTAATGTTTCAAAGGTTCATAAGCATTATCAGTTCTCCATCCTTTGGTGGCTGAACAATATTCCATCTATGGATATAACACCCTGTGTTTATGCATTCATCATTTGATGGACATCTGGGTTGTTTCTACTTTGTGGCTATTATAAATGAACATTCATGTATAAATTTTGTGGCAACATGCTCTCAGCTCTGCGGGTGCGTGGCGTTGTTGGGTCACCCTTTTTGAGGAACTGGAAAACTGTTTTTCGAAGCAGCTGCTCTCCTATTCCTGTCAGCAACATATGAGGGGTTTTTTTTGTTTGTTTGTTTTTTGTTTTTTGTTTGTTTGTTTAATTTTTTATTTATTTATTTTTGTATGTGTATGAATGTACTGTCTGCTTGCAGGTCTGTGTATCCGTGTCGTGCAATGCCGCGGAGGTCAGAAGAGGGTGTCGGATTCCCCTGGAACTGGAGTTCTCCTGGAATTGGAGTTACAGACGGTTCTCAGCCGCCATGTGGGTGCTGGGGATCGAACCCGGGTCCTCTGCAAGAGCGTCAGTGCTCTTAACCGCTAGGCCATCTCTCCAGCCCCATATGAGGGTTTTGATTTCTCTACATTATCACCACCACCAACACATCTTTTCTTTGGAGATTTTTTGTTGTTGTTTCTGTTAAAGTCATTCTGTTAAGCATACGGTAAGGCCTGTGGTTTTGATTTGCATTTTGCTGATGATCATCAATATATTTTCCTATGTTTTGGGCCTTTGAAATTTTTCTTTAGAAAAATGTCTTTTCAAATATCCTTTGCTCTTTTTTTTTTTTTTTTGTCTTGTTGAGACAGGGTCTCCCTGTAGTCCCAGCTGTCCTGGAACTCACAAGACCAGGGTGGCCTTGAACTCACAGAGATCCACCTGCTGCCTCTGCCTTTCAAGTGCTACAATTCCTTTGCTCATTTTTTTTTAATTTTATTTATTTTGTATGTGTATGAATGTACTGTCTGCATGTAGGTTTGTGCACCCATGTCGTGCAATGCCACGGAGGTCAGAAGAGGGCGTCAGATTCCCCTGGAACTGGAGTTCTCCTGGAATTGGAGTTACAGACGGTTCTTAACCGCCATATGGGTGCTGGGGATCGAACCTGGGTCCTCTGAAGAGCAGTCGGTGCTCTTAATCGCTAGGCTATATCTCCAGCCCCCTCCTTTGCTCATTTTTAAATCAGGTTATTTCTTTTTATTAAATTACAGGAGCTTGGGAGGCTATTCATATCATTCACATTTACAACCCAACCCAAACTTTTCAATTAAATCAGAGCTCTAGAGTAGCCTAGATATCAGTCATTTTTTAATTTCTCAAATCTGCAAAAAAGGGTTGAAAAATCACTGGTTTACAGGCCCTCCACTTCAAGGGTATCCCCTACTTCCAATGTTATTACCTCATGGGAGCTTATTGGAAATGCAGAATCTGGGGCCACCCCAGGCCTACTGAATCAGAAGCAAGTTTAACAAGATCTCCAAGTGATTCATATGCATAGCAAAGATTGAGATGTACTGGTCTCAGAGGTGATGTCAGTTAACAAGCATCCAGATGATCTGCCCACCTAAAATGAAAACCCTACCATGATGAGATATGGGTTCATTAAATTGTTCCTTAAGGTAACAAACTTTCTCTCTTAAAATGCAACATTAAGAACTCTTCGTCATACATATCTTAACATAAATTTTTCAGAATGTTTAGCCTACACCATTCTCAGCTCTAACCAGCCGAGCTACTCAGAAACAGAATTGATATCAGATTAGATCCTGTTGTATTATGATTAGCATCTGAAATGTCCACCACTTGTTTTGAATGCTTGTTCACCAACTGGCACTAGTTTGGAAGGCTGTGGAGCTTTGGAGAGGTAGCACCTAGCTGGCAGAAGTAAAAGTAGGCTTGCTTCCCACAGGATGGGCCTGTGAAGGTTAAAGCTGGGGCTGAAGTTCTGGCTGCTGGCTGCTTCCTGGTCCACCATGATGTGGACATACGGCCTGCCACGTGTTACCACTGCCACTGACAGCCTCTCTATCATCCCTTACCCACTGCGATAAACTGAGGTCCTTCTTCCTTCCTTATTCTGTCAGCTATTGGTTACAGTCATGCCAAAGAACTAGTATGCAATAGCACTTGAATCATGGGAAATAGAAGGTGGCTTCCTGAACTCCTTTAAAGTCATTGTTCATAATTTTTGTAACACACCTTCAGAGGCTTGTCCAGTGTCACACACAATAAACTAGCATAACAGCAGGTTTAAAATGTGGATGAAATGACCCATTTGACTGCATTCGACCCACTAATTTATGTCCTTCAACGGCCCACATCACAACTTTCCCTGACTACAGCTTTCCCAGGGGCTGAGTGGTCCAGGTCTAATTTAGCTCCAGCTCTCACATCTCCTCCTATATAAAGGGTCCTATGTGCTCTCAGAGGTGACTCATTCTTGTGTTTTATGAACTTTACTTCTGGAGAAATGCTCATATTTAATGCTGTGTGCTATGATAGAAAAATAGCATTTCTTTTTTTAATTTTATTTTTTATGTGTATGAGTGTACTGTCTGCAAGTAGGTTTGTGCACCCATGTCATGCAATGCCACAGAGGTCAGAAGAGGGTGTCGGATTCCTCTGGAACTGGAGTTCTCCTGGACGTGGAGTTACAGTCGGTTCTCAGCCACCATGTGGGTGCCGGGGATCGAACCCGGGTCCTCTGCAAGAGCAGTCGGTGCTCTTAACCGCTAGGCCATTTCTTATGGGCAACTGGTTTCCTTCCGCCAGGTTTCCACACTGAGTATGAAACAAGTTCCCCCTCCCCCAGCGTACAGCACAAAGACCTCCGATGAGGCCGGAAGCAAAGCTCCCTGAGCAGTGCAAACTCATGCAGGCAGACAATATTTTCAGTTCTTTGGCCCACCATCAAAATTCCTGCCTAACTGGGCATTATCAAAGAGCCAGGAACTTTAATGTTGGTTCATTTAATTGGGTGCCTTCTGTCTGTAGCCTCTGAGAGACCCAATCCAAGCTTCCTTAACCACTGACTTAATCACTGACTCCCAGCTCTGCTCCCAAGGGGCTCGAACTTACAGCATACCAAGTCTCACAAATGCCCCTCCTTCCTCACTTTTAACCACCTTATTGAAATATGATTGGCACACCACACAGCACTTAAAGCATACAATTCAATGGTTTGTACCACTCCACATGCATCTTCATCAGTCCCTCAGCCCATGGCAACCATTAATCAACTCTCTCTGTCTCTGCAAACTTTCCTGCTCTGAACACTTTCACAAAAACCCTCTTCCACATGGACTGACTCCCACAGTGTGAGCTCTTCTTATGCCTGGCTTCTCTCACTTTGCACAGTATTTTCAAGTTTCAGCCACACTGTAGCAGTATTGGAACTTATGATTAAATGGATAACCACTATTTGTTTAACTATTATTCAGCTATTGAACTGTGGGTTGTTTCCAATGTAGGGCTATTATAAATAATACTACTATAAACATCTGGCATCAGAGTTAGGTATATACCTAGGAATAGAATTGTTGGATTATGTGAGGTCTTTTTGAAATAGAGTTTCATTATATGGCTCAGGCAAGCCTTGAACTCTAGCTGGTCTCAAAGTCATGTCTCACCCTCCCAAGTGCTGGGATTACCCCCATTCATCACCATGGCCTGCCATATGATTAACTTTTTAAGGAGCTGATAGTGTTTCCCAAAGTGGCTGCAATTATAATTCCCATCAATAGTATGAGGATTCCAGTTTCTCCACATCCTTGTCAACTCTTGTTATCTGTGTATTTTAGTCTATCTATCCTAGTTAGTAGTTGTGTGACTTTGACCAAGTCATTTTCTGTCTCTAAGTTTCAGTTTCCTTACTTGAAGAAAAAAATATACTGACTCATATGTTGGCCATTTGTGTATCTTCTTTGGATAAATGGATGCTCAGCTCTTGTATTTTTATTTTCCCTATTATTTTGTATAATTTATCTTTTTATCGAGTTATAAGATCTTATCTAAAATTTCAGAAGTTGAGATAAAATCCACATAGCATCAGGCATTCTCACATTTTTAATCTCAGCATTCACTAAATAAAAATGGGGGGGTCCCGAGTTCTTTGTCAGTTAGGCCCACATAGTGAGACCCTGTCTCAAAAAAAAATGGGGGAGGGCCCTAGAGAAATGGTTCAGCTGTTAAGAGCATGTACTGCTCTTCCAGAGGACCAGAGTTCAATTCCCAGCACACATATAGGGCAGCTCCACGGTATCTGATGTCTCTGGCCTCTTTGGGCTCCAGGACTCACATGCATGCACACAAAGACACACACACACACACACACACAAAATTAAAAATAAAATAAATCTTGCCAGGCATGGTAGCAAACACCTTTAATCCCAGCACTCAGGAGGCAAAGGCAGGCTGATCTCTATGAGATCCAGGGAACTTGGCCTACATAAAGCTTCTAGGCCCAGCTGGGGATACAGAGAAATCCTGTCACAAAAAAGACCAAAAAAATAGAGCCCTGGTACTGGGATTACACTCTGTGTCACCACATCCTGGGATTACACTCTTGTGTCACCATCTCCTGCCTATCTTCTCTCCTTCTAAATTTATATCAGTTATCATTCACCACTTTTGCTTTTCCCTTTTTGCAGTTCCTGCCACCCCAGCAGATGTGACACTGCATCGAGCTGTGGTTTAGACGTGCATTTCGCAGTGGCTAATGGTGCTGAGTGTCTTCCCAAGTGTTTCTGGGCCATGGGTACATCTTCTTTGGAGAAATGTACCTTGGCCATTTTTTTAATTGAGAATTTTTTATATTTGGTTGTTATTTATGTATTTTTCAGGTCCCTTTTCAAATATATATTGTAAATATTTTATCCCATTCTGTAGGTGTCTTTTCACTATCTTGATATGTCTTTTAATGCAGAATTTTAATTTTTTATTAAGCCCAATTCACCTATGTTTCCCCTCCATACCTTTTGTTGTTCTATTTAAGACTCATTGCCAAGTCCATGATTGAGAATATTTATTTCTGTTTCTTCTTCTAAGAATGTTATAGTCTTAGCCTTTTTTTTTTTTTTGAGATAAGCTCTCATGTGTCCCTGCCTGGTCTTGAACTCTTGAACTTGCTTTATAGCAGAGGATGACCTTAAATTTCTGATCCTCCTGCTCTACCTCGTGAGTTTTGAGATCACAGATGTGTGCACCAAACCTGGTTTATGTGGTGCTAGAAATGGAAGTCAAGGCTTCATGCATGCACTCCATGCATGCAAGTACTTTACCAACTGAGCCTCATCCTCAGCCCCCAGTTTTAGCTCTTATATTTAGATTGTTGATCCAACTTTTAGTTGATTTTTGTTTATGGTGTGAAATGGGGTCAAACTTCATTCTTTTGCTTCAGGATATCCAGTTTCCTACCCACCATTTGTTAAATAGACCATTGTTCCTCCTCCCCAGTTAAATGGGTTAGGGACCATCATTGAATACCAGTTGGCCACACATGCATTGCGCCTGTGTGCTTGTGTGTGTGTGTGTGTATATGTACTGTGTCGTGTTTATTTGTGCATGTGTGGGAGGTCAGAGGTCAACCTTGGGTGTTGTTCCTCAGGTGCTGTCTACATTGCTTTTTTTAGACAAGGTCTCTCTGCCCTTGAATTTATCTGATTAGTCTGCACTGGCTGATAGCCTGGGGAGTCTGACCATCCTCATTCCCTAGCTCTGCCATTACAAACAGGCATTATCACCTCTGACTTTTTTTTTTTTCTGTTTATGAGTGTATTGCCTGCATGTGTGTAAGTGCACCTGTGTTGTGCAATGCTCATAGATTTCAGAAGACGTGTCAGATCTCCTGGAACTAGAGTTATGGATGGTTGTTAGCCCCCATGTGGGTGTTAGGAATTGAACCTGGGCCCTCTGTAGGAGCAGACCGTGTTCTTAACTGGTGAGCCATCTCTCAGCTCCCATGTCTGACTTTTTTATGTGGGTTCTAGGAATTTAACTCGTTCACATGCTTGCCCAGCAAGCGCTTTACTGACTGAGCCATCTCCCCTGCCCCATACACACGTTTTTATTTCCCGAGTCGTTATTCCACTGATCCTACGTCTCCACTTTATAACGACTTCAGTGTGAGTGTGGGTCCTTCGGCTTTGTCCTTTTCAGAGTTATTTGGCTATTTGTGGTAAGTATGAAGCATGCAGAAAAATCCCACATAATTCTTAAAATCAGTTTGTCAAGTTTTTCAAAGAATTTCATTGAGTCTGTACACCAGCCTAGGGAATGTTGAGATCTTAAGAATGTTGATGTTTTTTTTCAGCTCCAGAATGCCTACTTAGTTGTTTTGCTTGGTTTGGTTTGGTTTGGTTTGGTCTTTTTGAAACAGAGTCTCCCTGTAGCCACAGCTGGTCTGGAACTTGCTATGTAGACCAGGCTAGCCTTGAAGTCACAGAAATCCCCCTGCCTCTACCTCCCCAGTGCTGGAATTAAAGGCGTGCATTACCATGCCCAGCTGATTTTTCTCTCTTTAATGATATCCTCTATTTAGTCATGAGTATTCATCATTTTTCTGGAACTTTAGAGGACATTTCATATTCTTACTTTGTCTGGTAAATCTAGTGTTTGTGCATCCTCAGGAATAGATATTAATTTTTCCTGTAAATAAATGGGCTGTCCTTTCTTCTTTCTTTATGTGACTCATAATTATTTATAGAAACTGGATGTTTTTCATATTATTTGGTAACTATAGAAATCAGATTCTGGGGCTGGAGAGATAGCCTAGCGGTTAAGAGCGCCGACCGCTCTTACAGAGGACCCGGGTTCGATCCCCAGCACCCACATGGCGGCTGAGAACCATCTGTAACTCCAATTCCAGGAGAACTCCAGTTCCAGGGGAATCCGATGCCCTCTTCTGACGCCCTCTTCTGACGCCCTCTTCTGATGCCCTCTTCTGACCTCCGCTGCATTGCACGACACGGGTGCACAAACCTACATCCTACATTCATACAGTACATTCATACACATAAAAAATAAAAAATAAAAAAAAAAAAAGAAATCAGATTCTACCCAGGCTGTATCACAGAGACCAGTACAGGAAGATCAAGACAGGACATGGTGCTTACTGGACCTCATTTGGTGACCATGGGAAGGGAAAACCCCAATGTGGAACACAAGGGCAGAATGATGGTGGTCTGGGCTTGCCAAGGAGGAGATTTCAAACATGACATCTTTCAAGCTAATAAAAAAAACATCATAAGCTGAAGATGCTAAAACTTATGATATATGTGGCATGCATACACGGAGTGATGCATATTGGAAGGAATAACAACAACAGAAATACTGCATCAGAGAACTGAATGAAACAATGAGCTTCTGCTCGAAACAGTAAACTTCTGCATTGAGAATTTTGAGAGAGACCGAGAAAAAGATGAAAAATATGTTTGACAGAATGCATGAGCTCTGGTGGTGTGGGGGGACAGGAAGGGGGGCACGGGTCTAGATTCGATTTGTAATTTTGTATGAAATGCACAGAGCTTCAATTAAAAAACAGCTTTGAACAAAAATTAACTATCCATACAAAAGTAAAAATGGAAAATTGATTGTATTTTGAAACAGGTGAAAAACTAGTAAAAACAAAACTCGATTACTCTGACATAAAAATGATTAATTGAAAAAAAAAAGAAATCAGATTCTTTCACCTGCTTAGGATCTATTTTTGTTGCTTACTGTGGGCTTATTAACTTAGTAACTTTCTGAACTGTTTTGGGGAAGTCTGTATTCCTTCTTATGTGTGATCTCTGTTTCTTTAGCTCACATTCAACTGGAAATTTGAAAAAGATTTCCCTGAGATCCAGAACCCCATCAAAGAAAGAGGAAAATCAAAATCTCTCCTGTCTTTGCAGACAAGCTCCATGTTGGGACCCTTCTTCCATGTTCAGGCAATCCAAGACCAACTCCATGTTAACCTTCACTTCACATGTATTAAGTGTAAAAGTAAGCCAAGTCATTTCTGAGCATTTACAGTGTCCTAGGCATTAAGATGGCATTTTAAATTCCCCAAGGGACATATGTGAATGCCTCGTTTTCCAAAGAAGCTCTGTGCTTTCTTTACCCAGGCTCTAGGTGATCACTATTTGCCTCGGTATAATCTTTTGACCCAGACAGCTGAAATTCTTCAATTGTCCAGCAGTGTTTTTCAAGGATGTTCTCATGGCTTCTCGCTCTAAGGATATACAGAGTTAGGTGAAACAAGGCCAAAAGCCTTGCATTAGACTTTCAGGAGACCCCCAGACAAGTGACAACAGACACTGGTCTTTGAGAAAAAGATTTGCTCTACTCCTTCTGGATCCATGGAAGAGTGCAGGCTGCTGGGTTCTCTTTCTTTCCTTCCTTTTTTCTTTCTTTTCTTTTCTATTTTTAGTATTGAGTATTGAACACAAAGTCTCATATATGCTAGGCAAGTACTCTTCCAGTGAACTGCACCCAGGCTTGGTTGGTTGGTTGGTTGGTTGGTTGGTTGGTTGGTTGGTTTTGAGACAGGGTATTCCTAAATTGCCCTACTTAGCCTTGAACTTGTGATCCTCCTTCCCATCCTCCTGAGCAGTGGGATAATAGGATAGGCTTTTAGACTGCTACCTATGGAAAACTGTGAATTCAGGGCTTGCTTGGGCTCTAGAATGAGTTCAAGGCTGGCCTGAGCAACAGTGAAGACCCTGTCTCAGAATGAAAGATCTATTCCTAGGCGGTAGTGCACTTACCTAGGCCCAGGTTTGATCTCCACCCTGAAGGAAAAAATGTAAAAAAAAGATTGGAAACAAAATAAAAACATGGCAAAGTTCTTCTACAATTTGTAAGTGGGTCCATTTTTCTGGATTCTTTGTTTGATTGGCTGCTATGAGCCAGTGAATATTTTCAGAGTTCTGTCAAAGCTGGTTCTGACATTTTCACTTGTTTTTCCATGGTGCTCCTTACTGTGTCATTGTCGCTGATTTCCTTGACCTATTTTTGCCTTTCAAATACTTCCATCCTCCTCATTAAGTATCCTAAGTACCCTAAATACCTAAGTCTTTTGTTCTTGTTTTTCATGACTTTGGTTAGAGTGACTTTTGTGGGTTTCTCTGTTGATTAACTCTATCTGAATAATATTTACCATGTCACTAGAGCTATTTTTTTAATTTTTTTAAATTTCTGTATGTGTATGAATGTACTGTCTGCATGTAGGCTTGTGCACCCATGTCGTGCAATGCTGTGGAGGTCAGAAGAGTGTGTCTGGAACTGGAGTTCTCCTGGAACTGGAGTTACAGATGGTTCTCAGCCACCATGTGAGGGCTGGGGATTGAACCAGGGTCCTCTGTAAGAGCAGTAGGTGCTCTTAATCGCTAGGCCATCTCTCCAGCCCCAGAGCTATTTTTTAAACTACCTTGGCCTGAACCAGAGGGATGTAAGAACGTGGCCTTTCAACTCAGCACAGCTGAACCAGCAATTCACTCCATAATTATTCTTTTTATTTCTTATTTTCTATTATTTAGTTTCTACTCTTACAATAAACATGTCATGATAGTTTGGCTTTTTGGTTTTTGTGGGGGTTTTTTGAGACAGGGTTTCCCAGTAGCCACTGCTGGCCCAGAATTCACTATGTAGACCAGGCTAGCCCCAATCTCACAGAGATCTACCTCTGGAGTGCTAGGATTAAAGACTTGCACCACCATGCCTGACTTTTTTTTGGGGGGGTCTTTTTGAGACAGGATCTCCCTTTTAGTCCAAGCTGGCCTGGAACTCGCTCTGTAGACCAGGCTGGCCTTGAACTCACAGAGATCCACCTGCCTCTGCCTCCCAAGTCTGGGATTAAAGGCATGTACCATCATGCCTGACTTTTTTTTTAAACCTCTTAATTATAACCTTCCATGGCTTTAACCTTCTCTAAAATCTCAGACCCTAATAGTATTCCAACTTTCTCCTCCCAGCTGCTCTGCCCACCTCAATTTTGTTTTCGAAGGGAACCTCTTATCCCTGTCCTCACTCAGGCTATTCCTCCTAACCCTAATCTTTTCTTGGTCTTCTTGAGACAGGGTCTCCCTTTTAGTCCCAGCTGTCCTGGAACTCACTCTGTAGACCAGACTAGCCTTGAACACACAGAGATCCACCAGCTTCTGCCTCCCCAGTGCTGAGATCAAAGGTGTGCATCACCACACCCAGCTTTAACCCCAATCTTATCAACTAAAACCCTCCTTATCAACTGCTCCTCCCTGTGCTTCCTTGTTTATTCTCCAACATTTACTGAAGCCAACGGAGCCCCAGCTGTTAACTGGCTAGTTTCACATTTGTATAGTGGAGGTTTCCAGCACCAGTGGCTGCTCTAGGAGTTAATATTCTAATGGGACCTCATTAAACTCAAAAGCTTCTGTACATCAAAAGAAACAATAAAGGAAGTAAAGAGAAAACCCACTGAGTGGGAGGAAACCTTTACTGCAGATATATCTGACAAAGCATTAATTTCCAGAGTATACAAACTACTCAAAAAACAAAGAAAAAAGAAAACAAATGAATCACTCAAAAGATGGAGCAAAGAGCTGAATAGAGACTTCACAGAGGAGGAACTAGAGATGGCTGAGAAACATCTTAAAAACTGTTCAATGTCACTAATAATTAGGGAAATGCAAATTAAGACCACTCTAAGATATCACCTCACNAAATGTTCTCTATAATATTTTTTAATAGATGGGGATTTTTAGTCAGCCTCCTAGGAGGTTAGTTAAGTTTTGATCAATAATCAACATTTAGCTTCACGATATCCGCAGAATATTATGCTCTTTTGTATATATGCCTTCTTTTATTTGTTTGTTTTATCCATTGTCATTAGTCTTTAATTTTTAACCTCTTAAAGGTGAAGTTTAATGTTTTCGCTTTACCTAATAGAAAGTTAAAACAACATGGTGCCTTACTCACCCACTTGCCTCGCCCAAATGAAAGCATTTGTAAGTATGGACAAAATTTTTGGCATAGAACCAACATTTTTTCCTAACTCCAAACTCGCATTGGCTAGTACGCGCGGCGATCAGGCAACTGATGGGTAGTTGGCTTGTTTCTCAGCGCGCTCACTAGTGGTCGCGTTTATTGAGACTCGTATTGGTTCAGATGAAGAACAAAGTGTTGTTATAGCAATGACACATTATAAATGATTAAAAAAGGAGATAACATTTTACTATTGAAACCTTTTTTTCAAAAACCTTTCAATTATCTTAAGACTAACATGGGAAAAGGTTTGTGATGTTTGCCCCACCAGGGATTCTAATACAAACATTATCTTCTGGCGTCACCCAACTCAAAAGAAGCATAGCCACTTGGAAGTATGAGTAATTGATAGAATCACAACCCCTTTTCCGCTTCGAATAGTTTTTAATGGCTTTGCTACCCAAGAAGCCCAATCAAACTTATGCACGAGAGTTGAACTTTTCTTCATTCTCATAAACAACTATAAAAAAGGAAGAGAAATGAAGATTTAATCTTTTTTCTCTCTTACGACATGTCTATCAGCGCTCATCCAATATACATTCTTCTGAATTTGGACCAAGCATGTTAGCTTGGTTGAGATGTACTTCCCATCTGTTTTTACCAGTGAGGTCCTAAATTGATACTTGTACCTTCTAGGTGCTAGGCACAGTCTTTACAGATATGAGTGACCCGCTGCTACCTTTATAACCTCACATTATTTTTCAAAAAAATTAATTTGGGAGCTGAAACTAAATAATAATTTACTGAGCTAAGTAAATTTAGAGCTTGTAACAGTTCATAATTTCATAGATATCTCTAGTTAAATTATTAAGAACACTGGACCTATTTATAAATCACTTGCTTGTTTTAATTTGACTAATTTAATATCATACATAAGGATTGTAAAAAGAGATATGATTTGTATCTATTTTCAAGAATCCTCAAAATCAAGAAGGGGTAATTAGGATACATTTTATAGCTTCACAGAAGTTTTTTTTCACACTCTTGTTTTTCAGTAAAGTTGAATTGGTCAAGATTAATAAGCTAAATATATTCTTATGATATTATAATTAAAAACACAATTGAATTGCAGAGCACTGATGTAGCTAGCCAATTTGGATTATTTCTTGCCAAGGAGATGAGCCAGATGTAAGAATTCTGCAAGGATACCTGAGACACTCACGAGGAAAAAAATGTATTCATCCTTAAGGGCTTTCATTGTGTCACGCTCTATTGAGTATTGATTTGCGTCTGAGTTAGTATTAGACATAAAAGAACTTAAAGTGATAACAAATTCATTTATTGTGACACAAGTAAAAGATGAGACTTAAGTTAAGTGAGATAACAGCCCTGTATAACACCCAATGTGAGTCAAAAAAAGGTCCATTTAATAAAGTGGTCCTTCCCATCCCCTTTGGTGGCAACTTTGTTCACAACTTGACCTGTATCTGGTAAGCACCTGAGATGATGGATTACAGAATCATAGAAAGCGTCCCCATGGAAGATGATTGAGTATCGCATTTTAAAAATCGATTCACCAGTTACATTAGTTTAGTACCAGACTTAGGTTTATTGCTTTAACTAAGATTACCAGAGTGAGTAGTTGGGTTACCTTCAAATAGTGACGGCTCCTCACAAATATGTCTGGTTACACCGAATAAAGACAGAAAGGTTGGTCTCCTTTTGAGTTCAAAGTTCGCAATATGACCCTCACATTCCTAAAACCGAAGATACAATCAGCTTATATCGTCACACTGCATTGAACAGGGATCACCTGGCCCTGCTAAGGGTCCTGCCTTATGTGGCACTGAAGTGGAGCTCAGCCACACTCTCTGTACAAGTGCTCCTTGTTATTTGGTCCGCAAAAATTTTATGTCCATTATTTAGGCTCATCTCTCTTCTGGAGAGAATAAAACTCGCCAAAGGGAATAGCGTATGCACACAATAGGCAATAGTGAGTAATATGTTGTACCTGCTCTTGAATTTTTTAGGATATTATTGATAACTTACTATGCTTCATTTTCTCTCTTAACAGTAAGGCCTTGTTCATTCTTTTCCCTCTCACAGACGCGGAGCACAAAGAATCAAGAAAAAGTTAATCCCAGGGGATTACTACACCTACGAATACCATCAAAGTCACTTCAAATTGCGTCACTTTTAGCTTTCAAAGCAGCCCAAACTGAAAAGGATTAATTACCAGATAAGTATTTACTAATTTGCACCCTCGTCCCTCTCCCCTCCAATTGTTGAACCAGTTAGCTATGCCTAATGTTTCTAGAAATACGAGGCTATATTATTGTAATCGCTTTTAGTTTGCTTCATTAGCAGTCTAGGATTGAAGAAGTCTGTAGTTGTGACTTGTTTTCCATGGTCTCCTCCTCCCAGGCAGCAACTCCCTCCTCTCCAAGAATACGATGACAGTTTTCAGTTTAGGATGCCTTATACCTCTATGTACACGATTTTCAAGCAGTCCAAACTTTATGCTGAACGCCATCATGTCCCAGATATGGAGAAGGTTTTAATGACCTGTTTTTTGTTCTCTCTTTAGCCTCACCTGTTGCCCCAATCTTCTTTAAGCCTAAGGACTATAATCTCCTGCTTTGGAATGCTTTGATTTTTCAATTATAACCTTCCAAATGGAAGAGGTGTACCTCTTGGTAGATTATAACTAGGTTGTCTTACAGGGAATGTGTTTTAGGCTGTGGCGCGTAGTTGGGCTGGAGATCTGTAACACATCTATTCAGGACCAAAGAAGGATACATTTCGTGATTATAGAGAAATAAAGTATTTGATTCATGTGTGAACGGTAACTCATTAAAACACTTACTAAGAAGGTATGTTATAGTGTGCAAACCGACCTATTCTATCTTCTTTTTGCTTCGCAAACTTTAGGGAACTATTAACATTCGCACAACCGCTCCAGCTGAGCGCCCAAATACGGTTTTGTGGAAGGCCTTTTCCGGTCCTTATAATGTGAAGAGGCGGGCATTTGCTCGTGAGGGAGTGCAGCGTGGGCGCATCAGAGTCTAGACCTGTGGAAATTAGGCTTTGTTATGTACAAAAGGAATGCTTTAGTAGCCTTTGCAGCTAAAAAATTAAAATACATAGGCAAAACAAATAAATGATAGAGGAGGTTGAGTCAGAGACTCCTTGATTATTTTTTTACCTAATTCTTAAAGCTTGGGTAACGTACTTAGTGATGACTTATGTGTTGGCTATTTCTAAGTCTTTATTTGATTTTATACATCATTTGTGTTTAAAGGGTTTTCCGCGTCTCTATGTAGTTATTTGCTCTGAAATACAATATACAATCAGTCATCAGTTTGCCAGATGGTCATTACTAACCAACTTTTTTGTGACATAGACACATTTAGAGACAGATTAAAGGAATTTTGTTAGTGCTATACAAATCTCTCTCTCTCTCACACACAAACTAGAATATGAGTTCATGAAACTCCTAGGTTTTCAGTCCTTACATTTCTGCCACCCTTAAAGGAGACAAGGACAGGGCTTTTATTGGTAGGTCCAACTAGTTTAGTTTTCCTGTGTAGCCGGTACATCAACAGACCACTTATGCTTAAGACGTTATCTCATACAACGAAAAGGTTTTATTAGTTGCTGGATATTATTCCACGGGGTTAGTACGATACTTGCTTGTGTAATAGTTAAAATTTAGGTGTGGCTTTGAGGTGAAAATTCAGTAATAGCAATTGTACTAATTGGATGAATATAATAAATCGTTTAAATTTTTTATTTATAATTTGTATTTGGTTAAGGTACACAAATGAGCTCTCTATTATTTTATAGCTGAATTATTACAACATCAACATTATAACTATGTGTCTCTGTATTAAGATTGTCCGTCTCTGGCTACAGATGTTACGAACCAACATATATACTTTATGGATTTTTCTTCTACCACAACAATAAGTAATAGCATTTTATCTTATTTCAATTAGTGAGAAAACTTGAAGTTAGCTGCTTGCTACAATTTTAATGAGTATCATTTAAGTCTTGTTCATTGCCTCGTGGGGTCTCCCTGTTTCTCTGAGTGGTTATGTAGTCTATGATCTAGACAATTAAAGGCATTTAGTGTGGTCAATTAGACTATTTTACCAGAACTCTTATAAAATCGAATTTATAAATATGAGAAGAGGGACGGTTGGAGACGTGGTGTGTCTTATTAAGGCTAATGGTGAGAGATTTTGTCTGTTGTCGTGCGGTTATCAACAGATTGAAATAGGACTTGATTGTTCGCAAGGAACTTCCTCACCAATTGATGAAATTTCAGTTTTTGAGGACTCGCTCTCAAGGGACTGTTTACTCAACGCACACAGAGTAGAGGCAGCTCTGGAGAGAAATTTCTTGATTTTTCTCGGCACAGGTAAAAATCACCAAATTAAATGCCTGAAAAGCGAGGTACAACTTCCTGGCTATTGCGAGATGACTGGAAATGCAGCAGATGAGGAGTATACTGAAACCTCTATTCACTGTGTTGCTGATACATTTACGAGAATAGAAAGGTCACTAGCTGCGCGTGAAGTGCCCACATGAGCAGGCTAGACACGAGTGCTGCTCTGAGAGCTGCAATGCGAGTATTTTGCGTGAGTAACGTGCTGTGGACGTGTAGTGTTTGTGCTGTCTCGTGGATAATTGTGGGCCGTGTATATTTGAGAAGGTTTTGACCTTCTGATGATTTTTATCGTGACTAGATATCGTGTTCCTTAGATTTTTCCTTCTTTATAGAGACGAGAGAAGATACAAATACTCCCATTGATAGTCGAATTCCCTGCAATTCATTAAACTCTCCGTGATGTGATGGAGGGCGCGACGCTAATTTACTGCTTGTGTACAGTAGGGTAATTTCTAGTAATACTTAAGGCAACTAGGGGCTAAGCTTGAAACCCTCTCTCTTCTTCAACCTCGTGAAAACTTCGTGGATAGGCATAAAGCTGTAAGAAAGTCCGTAACACTTCTATTTCCTCCTGATTCTCGGCGAAGTCCGCAACTTATTAGTCTGAATTAGGATAAAGAAGAAGCTCGTTGAATGATTTAAGCGTAGAGTATAGATGACAGAATTATTAAGCAAAAAATTATATAGCCGATAGGAAAAAGGAAAGCGCGCTCATTTCGGTGACAGTACAAGCAAAATATTATAGAGAAAATCTATGTCTTTTCAAGCTCTCTTAAGCTGACCGATCGCGCTCTCAGCAGATAGGGGATAGTTTCAGATTCTCTTGCCCCCAAATTATAAAGGTGCTTTTGCCTATAAGTGGGATGTATGCAAGAGGTAAAACAGCAAAGACACGTTATGGCTTCATCCTCCAGAATTGTCATTTCGATAAGGCCTTCAGCGAGAAATTGTTGAGCATGTAGTACAGAAAATGTTTTACTGTAGGAAACTTCAAGCATCATCCATCAAAAGCTTCAATGGCGTTAACATACTTGACCTTAACTACCTTAAAGAATCAATGCCAGATAGGAGAGGTCATTATACCATAAATGTTCTTGCCGCACGTTAGAGGTCCAAAAATTTATACAAGCAAAAATATTTGGGTCTATCTCGCCCATGTAGACCAAAGCAAGGACATCCTCCATAGCTCTCTCAATTATTATCCTACACCTCAACAGCCTGGATATACTTGCAACAGTGATGACAGCAAGTGTCTACATATATATATTATTAATATAATAATTATATATTATATAGTTATATATTAGTCCAAAACTCTAAAATTGGCTTATTAAGCCTCTCTCCCTTGACGCGAATAACTCAGAGCGTGGAGGCCACAGCTATATGTCTCTAGATGCTATGGGAGATTGTTATAACGCCACAAAAAGAACTTGTCACCCTCTATAGAGATGAAACCCGAGTATTTGTGGATTAACATACGCCAGTCCAAATGCTCTTGATGCTCGAATGTCACAGCTTAGCTTAGCTTTGACATGAATAATCAGTGCTGCTAAAGCCTGTAAATTCAATAGCTTTGTCGTTTTGTAGTTGAGCTAAAAAGGGTTAGTCACTGGAAAAGCTCGTCTAACCAGCAGTTGAAAAACGTCTGAACAGACTAAGAGTCCAAAATGACAACTCAAAGAAATTAGACTGTTGTTCTATACTCACCACACTTTGCCCCTTCCCAGAAGCCCATAGGTGAACAAAACGCGGAAGAGGAGGCCATTGGTAGATTGTAAGGGCTGCTGAGAGATAGGGGTGAATCATGAGACTACAGGAATATAGTCTGGACTCCTAATTGATCAACATGCCTGTGCATACAAGCTTCTCCAACTGGACTATGGGAACCTTGGGTTGTTCAAAATTTGGACATAGATACTTGCAAAATGCACCAATTACTTAACTGTATGACAAACTGAGTAACATCAATGTTATCTGCAAACAACTGTGTCATTATATTGTAGAATCCCTTAAAAATAAACAAATAAAAAAAATATTCTACCCAGGGAAGAATATAGAGTTTTACCAGGTATATGAGCTCCTGGACTGTGGAATTTTTTCTGAACCAAAACCTCAACTCTACTATACTAAGTCCCATGTGAATATTGCAAATAGTTCACCTGAAAGAATACAGCTGGCAAAAAAAAAATTCCCTAGCAAAGAACACCAGATGTGCAAATGCCTGTACAGGAACATAAGAAATACACACACACAGAGGAGCATCAACACTTTCAAAAATGACCAGTTCTGTCAGACATGGTGGCACACAGTAACATGTGGTGCACAATAACATAAGAAACATACACTCAAACAAGGCAACATCAACACCTCCAAAAATTAATAATCCTGCTGGGTGTGGTAGTACGTGATTTTAATCCCAGCATTCAGAGGCAGAGGCAGGTGGACCTCTACAAGATCTAAGCCAGGCTGATCTATGTGGCAAGGTCCAGGCCAACTTGGGCTGTAGAGAGACCCTGTCTCAAAACAACAACAACAAAAACACTCCAAAAACTGACTAACCCTACAGCAATGGCATTTAGTGAGCATGAATTGGATGAAATCCCAGACTCAAAAGAATGATTACAAGTATGTTTAAAGAAATGAAGAAGAAAATAAACTCCTGATTGAAAATATAAGCAAACAAGTGAATTAAATAACAAAGGTGATGCAAGATATGAAGGAATTTAATCAAGAGATAAAAATACTGAAGAGCCGGGTGTGGTGCACACGCCTTTAATTCTAACACTTGGGAGACAGAGGCAAGTGGATCGCTCTGGGTTCAAGGCCAACGGAGACTAGACAGTGAGCTCCAGGCCAGCTGGGACTAAATGGAGACACTGTCTCAAAAAGACAAAAAAAAAAAAAAAAAGGAAGAAATAACAGTCAGAAATACTGGAAATGAAGAATGTAAAAAGTCAAATAAAAAGCTTTGTGGATCCAGGAGAGGACAGAATATCTGAACTTGAAGATAAGGTGGAGGAAACAGAACAATCAAAAAAAGGACAAATAAATAAAAAGGCAAGAACTCTAAGATATATTCTACAAGTTACATAGAAGAAAAAGAAGCTAGTTCTAAAGTCTTAGAAAACATTTTCAAAAGAATCATAACAGAAAATTTCCCAGACTTAGAAAAAGAGGTTTCAGTCCAGTTATAGGAGGCATTTAGGACAGCAAACAGGAAAGGACAAAAATCAACTGCCTCTTATATTATAATTAAACACTAAATATACAAAACAAAGAAAGTATGTTGAAAGTGGTAAGACAGAAACAGCAAACCACAAATAAGGGCAAGCCCATGAGAATAGCACTAGATTATTCAGCTGGAACATCAAAAGCCAGAAGGGCTTGGAATGATGTATTTCAAGTTCTGAAAGACAAACAACAACCCAGAATTCTTTTTTTTTTAATTTTATTTATTTTTGAATGTGTATGACTGTACTGTCTGCATGTAGGTTTGTGCACCTGTGCCGTGCAATGCTGCGGAGGTCAGAAGAGGGTCTTGGATTCCCCTGGAACTGGAGTTCTCCTGGAATTGGAGTTACAGACGGTTCTTAGCCACCATGTGGGTGCTGGGGATCGAACCCGGGTCCTCTGCAAGAGCAGTCGGTGCTCTTAAGTGCTAGGCTATCTCTCCAGCCCACAACCCAGAATTCTATACCCAGCAAAGCTGCCTATCATAATTGAAGGAAAAATAAATACTATCCATGATAAAAATAGACTAAAGAAATTTATGACCACAAAGATTAACTCTACAAAAGATATTTGAAGGAATCATTTGGACTGAAGAGAAAAAACAAATTCCATTCATCAGGTCATAGGAAAGAATAAACTATACTACAATAATAGTTAAGCAAGAAAGGAAGAAGAGGGGCTGGAGAGATAGTTCACTGGTTAAGAACACTGACTGCTCTTGCAGAGGACCCGGGTTTGATTCCCAGCACCCACATGGCAGCTAAAAACTGTCTTTAACTCCAGTTCCGGGGGAATCCAATGCCCTCTCCTGACCTCTGCAGCACTGCACGACACGGGTGCACCTACCAACATGCAGGCAGTAGTGCACTCATACACATAAGTAAAAACTGGAGGGCTGGAGAGATGGCTTGGTGGTTGGGAGAGTTGACTGCTCTTGCAGAGGACCCAGGTTCAATTCCCAGGACCCACATGGTGGCTAAGAACCAGTCTTAGCTGGGCGTGCTGGTGCACGCCTTTAATCATAAAACTCCGGATGCAGAGGTTCAAGGCTATCCTGGTCTACAGAGTGAGTTCCAGGCCAGCTGGGGCTATAGGGAGACCCTGTCTCAAAAAAAAGTCAGCCTTTAAAATTAGAGAAAAACATATATGACTTAAAAAAAAAGAAGTAAAAAAAAAAGGGGGGGGAGAAGAAAAACTAAATGCTACACAATCAACAAAATGGCAGGAATCAATACACAATTTTTTTCAATACACAATTTTCAATAATAACTCTGAATATTAATGATCTCAATTCCCCAATCAAAAGTCATAAATTAATCAATTGGATCAAAAGCAGGTAGATCTCTGCCTCAAGGCAAGCCTGGGAATTCCAAGTCCCTTGGAATTCTGGGAAGCCCAGATCTAACATTCCAGCCTTTTGATTATGATAAGGAAATGGAATGTTGTTTTCTCTTCTGTATCTGCTTCAGAGCCAAGGGGGGACGAAGTCTTGAGGGAACAGATGTCAGGCTGGAGGGTTAGAATCTGGTTTCCCATCTTGGTTGCTCTGGGTGCCTAGTGGTTTGGGTCCAGATCGATAGTGGCCAGTAGTTAGTGGACATTTTCTCTGTAACTGAAAAGACAAGTTGGTTGAGTCTTATATGAGTATAACAGTGCAGGGACTTCACAGTACCAATGGGGGGGCTACTGGGTGCATTAGCAATTGGAGGGTCTCTGTCTAGGGTCTCAGAGGGAAAGAGGACCTATGGTCTATTTCTGAGAAATTGGAAAAAAGTTTTGGTATACAGAGCTCTAGAATAAGAGCCAGTCTTAGTACACAGGACTCCAGAATGGGAGCCAGCATAACCATTAGAATAGAAAGGGTGGTATTTTCTGGCATGGCACAGTAAATCTGTCACCTATCCCTGAGATATTTTCTAACATGACACAGTAGGTGTCTAACTTGGCACAGTAGGTGTCTCATCTATCTCTTTGGTAATAAATTATTTCATTTTCTCTTCTTTTGATTATAGTTTCCTGTTGGGGTGTTTAAAACCACACAATTAGCTCAGATAAATTAGTTTTGGTGTTAAGGTCAGTTGAGGTTCTAGTCCTTAGGTGGTCACTCAGGCCTTGTGCCTGGCACTTTTCACCAGTTCCATCTATGTGAGGACAAAGTCAGGTCTTGCTTGACTGGAGCTTCCCTTGAAGCATGAGGAGTTTCTCCTCTCTATGGACTTTCCTCCCTTGACTGGACACTGGCTGGATGAAGTCCTTTTAAATGAATCTCCCTGGCCCCGGATGACTGGTGACTCACTGCCATAGGACATGTAGAAAGGTGCTGATGCAGGACCCTAGGACTTAAGTCTACCTTAGAGGGCAAGGGCCAAAAGACTGTCCCTTCAAATCCCTCTTGCCAAATCAGATTGGAGCTTTAAGTATGGTTGCTAAACCCCCAAGAATAAATTTGGGTTTTTTGGGGGGGAGGGTCTTTTTGAGACAGGGTCTCCCTGTAGCCCCAGCTGTCCTGGAACTCACTCTGTAGACCAGGCTGGCCTTGAACTCACAAAGATCCGCCTGCCTCTGCTCCCAAGTGCTAGGATTAAAGGCGTGCGACACCACACCCTGCTAAATTTGGCATTTTAATTACTATATAGCACCTAAGTAAAGCTTGAATGGTGACTTAATATCTTAATTGTGGCAAAACATTCTGACTAATAATACAAGTTCATGGTAGGAGCCTGGTGGTAGTAACTGCAGCACAGGCTAGGAAAGAATGCTACTTACTGGATTGTGTTGCTGGCTCATGTTCAACCTATTGTATACATATAGAAATATCTGGCCAAGAATGGCATTGTCCACAATGGGCACAGGCCAGTCCAATGAAGGCAATTATTGAAGTTTCTTAGCTTAGGTGTATCAAGTTGACATTAAACCTATCCAGTAAAGCCTACACTTTGTTCTTTAAAGTCTATAAAGGCAATTTAGGTACTCAAAGTAGAATGAATTTAAACCATGAAAAGCAAAAAAAGTTCTAACATACTCCATGAAACAAACCAAAGATAATAAAGAGACTAAAACCAATACCTTCTAGGACTATCTCAAGTGAAGGCCATGTCACTTGTCCCCAGATTTTGAATTATAGCTTTGAGAAGAAAAAGAAGGGGAGCATTATCACATACCTACAGCAGACAGGAAATACGGCTCACCCAAATTGGTTACATTTGGACTGTCCTATGTGGTGCCCGGAAGTAAAACCTAATTTTTAAAAAAATATTAAAAGTGGGGCTGGAGAGATGGCCTAGCGGTTAAGAGCGCCGACCGTTCTTACAGAGGACCCGGGTTCGATCCCCAGCACCCACATGGCGGCCAAAAACTGTCTGAAACTCCAATTCCAGGAGAACTCCAGTTCCAGGGGAATCCGAGACCCTCTTCTGACCTCCGCGGCATTGCACGACACAGGTGCACAGACTTGCATGCAGACAGTACATTCATACACATACAAAAATAAATAAAATTAATAAAGAAAAATTAAAAAATATATTAAAAGTAACATGTGCAAAGTATAACAGATATATAAAACACTTTTAGTATGTATGGGTAACTCAATATTTATATGTCTGTTTCACTTGAGGCTGAAACAAGGTGTATAGTACCTGCTAGGGGACTGTCCACAAGTTGCACAGCACTGAAAATCTCCATGTGGAATACGATCTCTGTACAAGCCATAACTACATTACAGAATTCTTAAAAGTGAACAGTACTTCATATATACACTCAAAAATAAGGTTCTAATAAATAAATTTGGCGATGGCAGTTTATAAAGATTGTACTGAACCGAGGCACATACATTGCTATCACACACAAACAGATCTTAATATGCTGCTATATTACAGAAGTGTTAACAATATCATACACATACATACACACATTTATCCACACATTCATACAAGAGATTTTTATCCCAGTGTTTGTACTGAACAGTCACATACATTGGAAAAAACACCTTTAGAAATATTATCTAAAGCATGCAGCCCTAATTGATTGCACTGCCAGGGCTGAGATGGCCAATACAGTTTCCTTATCATGCTGGCATTGACATCTTGCACCTTTGGTTCTAAAACTGTGAACTTATTGAAATATTTTAACAAGCGATGGAAAACAGAATTATATATATAAGGGAAGCCATGTGCCACTGTCCAAGTGCCAGACTCTGAATGAATCCAGGGATTTTTAAATTGGTCTCTGGTCAGAAGGACAGTGGCACAGCTGTCAGAAGCCTGGTTAAGTAGGAGAAAAGAAAAAACATCTGGTAGTGGACCCCTAAGGGTCAAAAATCAGGTCTTCAGAGGTCTGTAAACAAAAACTGGAAAGGAAACTTTAGTTACAACACCTGCAAAGAAGACAATTTGGACAGATAAGAAATAAAATCTTTAGATAACCAGTATAGAAACTTAGGAACCCAGGCTCAAATCAGACCTTTGAAAAAAGTTTAAGAGGCATGCCAAAAGTAAACTTAATTTAATGTTTTTGGTTTTATGCACAATATAGAATGAAAGAAGTTTGAAGTGGCCACTTTATTTTGACAGAAATTAACACACAGGAGAACAGGGACACATGACAGTTACAAAGACACATTGGAGAACAGTTATACAGACAGGTTGGACAGACACGTGATTCATTTGTGACTTAACTGTATCCATTAACTCTGGACAATGGGAAATCCCTTTTTTTTTCTCCTAAAATGTCACGGGTAAGTGTTGATACCCAGAATAACTTGATGTCAAGGCACAGAAATGTCTCAGTTCCCTGATCTGCTGCACACGTAAATCTAAAGTTGTCCATTGTTGTGTAAGGCTGAGGAACCATTAATTTTAATTGTCACATTCACATAGAATCATTTAGAGTTTAAGACATCTGCTCAGGTGGGAACAGCCTTTGTGCCCATGGTGTGCTTTGCAGCACAAACTATGTGTGTTCGCCTGCACAGGATGGCAGACAGGGCCAGCAGGCAGATCTGGCTCTCATGGCTTGCCTGTTTCCAAGTGGGTTTACCTGCTAATTAAATGAGAATAAATTTATTGTTAGTGGAAAAATCAATGTCCCTAAAGGTGAAACTTTACTGCCTGAGGCAAGATTTGGATGTCAGGTGGGACAGGATACGGCAGACACACTTTCTTAATCTCAGATACACAGGCTTGTATCCAGAAGCAGACACAAAAATGTATTTCTGAATAAAATGGGATTTACAAAGAGGACCCAAATAAAGGGGGCCTGAATAAAATGTCAAAATCTGAAATAATCCCTTAAAAATAGGTAAAAGTCTTGTAAACAAAATATTAAAAAAAAACAACAACAACAAACAGCATTTGTTAAAAAGCCAGATGAGGGGCTGGGGAGATGGCCTGGCAGTTAAGAGAGCCGGCCGCTCTTGCAGAGGACCCAGGCTCAATCCCCGGCACCCACATGGCAGCCGAGAACCGTCTGAAACTCCAATTCCAGGGGAACTCCAGTTCCAGGGGAATCCGACACCCTCTTCTGACCTCCGCGGCATTGCATGACACGGGTGCACAGACTTGCATGCAGACAGTGCATTCATACACATACAGAAATAAATAAAATTAAAAAAAAATTTTTTAATTAAAAAAAAAAGCCAGATGATGTAAAAATCTCATCAGCAATCTGAGACTTTTCTTCCTTTCAATGTTCAGATGGGTGAGCCTTTCTGTTGGCACTTTCTGGTACATTCTACTCAATGCAAAGCTGTATCTTTTCTTTCTCAGTGGTTAAGTTGGTGACATTTTGACCTGTTGGAACATACAAATCTTTTCCTGTAGTTAGTTTTAAGATTTGAATTGCAAGGTTTTTGGAAAAAAGGTTTCATATCTATCTGTATTCCCCCCCCCCTTTTTATTAGGTTTTTGTTTTTTGACCCATGAGTCTCCAGAAGACAGTTGTATTATACATACCTATAGGGTGGAATCAAGGCACAGATTTCATCAAATTCACCCATGCTGTTTTGGGTGACTGTATGTGATTAACTTGGAAAGCAAACTTAA
>VZQC01001095.1:6945818-6967152 GCA_009823505.1 Rhizomys pruinosus | reverse complement strand
CCGATTGCTGATGTCAGAGCTCCATGTAATTAATATATTTTGTCTTAAGTTCATAGCTAAGGGGACTTTAATAGTTATATTGAGTCTATGTCTATTAGTCATTAAAAAAGGCAGTTTTGCCAGGTTTATAAGAGATTACTGTCCTATAATAGTTTTCTGTCTCAATTACAGTTGTGAGAGCGACCTCCATATCCTCATATGTTCTCCTTTGTTCTATGGGGAGGTAGAAAGTCTCTCGTATTAAAAAACCTCTTAGGGCACCTAGAAGGGTTAAGTTTTCATTAGGGACTTATAATAATAGTTGTACATGGAATCCACAGAGGGGTTTGCGAAGGTTTGTAGCATATCTGAATATGGGAAGAGAGGATGGGGGAGGGGAAGCAGACCGGGTATATAGGCGACAGATACAATAGAATTGACGGATTCAAAGATCCAGTTTTGCCCCACGACTTGTCTTCAGGTTACATTGTTTTTAGGACTTAGAAAAGTAAATATTGTGTATATTAAACACATTGGTTGACAGGTTCGATAAAAATGGTAATGCATGTGAGTTAAATTGGAGATTATAAATTGCTGTTTCCACATTGTTTTACATAAAATGCTGTATAACAATAACTTGGGATTGGCACATATACAAATGAATTCTCTATAATGTTCTCTGTTGTACAGATCACTGGTAGCATTCTCTTTTTCCACCGATAAGATGATTTAACATAAAAATTAGGGCTACCTGGACTCAAGGGAGTAAAAGTGGACCTTTTGGGTCTATGAGTGACTCGAGCTAGAGAGAGAGAGAGAGACAGAGAGAAAGGCGATCTGTAGGAAGTAAAGCTTTTAGCCTTGGAAGTGCCTTCTGAAGATTAGAAAGTGCCCACTCTAATTTCAGGGGTGCTGGTCAGAGTCCACAGGTCCACGTGACCACCATGGGGGGATCTGAAATGGGGTCCTCACACCTGTAAAATCGGTGTCCCAGAAGTTACAGGGGGGACCAAGAGAACAAGCCCAGGTTCTGTCTGCAGCGTCCTGGAAGACAGCCGTCCAGACAGGGCCAGTGGGATTTGGAAACTCTCTGATACGTAGGTTCTCAGGAGAGTTCAAAAATGGGGAAAACGGGGGGGGAAATGGAAAAATGGGAGTCTAAAAGCAGGAGGGCAGAGGAAAGATGGAGGCACAAAGCAGTAGAGAGGGAGGGAGGGAGGAGTGGGGGAGAGCAGAGAGAGAATGGCACCTTATGGTGAAGTGTGGAAGCTGGTTCTCCAGAGAAATTCGCTTCTGGAAATTCCCAGGGGGTTCCAAAAAAAAAGTCAGAGCCTGCCTGATCAAAGGGAGACCCTGCCTGATCAAAAATATCTTGAGCTGCAGGGCGTGGTGGCACATGCCTTTAATCTTAGCACTCGGGAGGCAGAGGCAGGCGGATCTTTGTGAGTTCAAAGCCAGCCTGGTCTACAGAGTGAGTTCCAGGACAGCTGGGGCTACAGCGAGACCCTGTCTCAAAAAGACCAAAAAAAAAAAAAAAAATCTTGAGCCCTGACCAAGTTCACGGCACCATTATGTTAGGTTATAAAGGCACAAACCCCGGATAAAAGGCACGTGAAACTTAAGTCACTCTGGGAACATGATTTATTTCCATTGGAACTGCCAGAGTGGGCCACCTGTTGGCACGTGGTGGAATAGCAGCAGCAGAAGCAACATGGCGACCGAAGCCCACCCATTTATAGCCATGGGGCGGGAACTCAGGTACAGGGGAAGAGGTCAGAAGATTGACAGTCTCTAGAGGAAGTGGACATCTGTGTGTCCCTTGGAATTCTGGGAAGCCCAGATCTAACACACAGCAGGCAATTCATGTCTAGTACTATAAACCTGATCAAAAGCTCATAGCTGGGGAGCTCATAGGCCCTAGTGGGAAACTTTTGTTCTTTATAAATGGACATGGTGTCAAACTGCCTTCTAAATATTGAAATTTTTTTTTGTCTTTTTGAGACAGGGTCTTCTTTTAGCCCCAGCTGTCCTGGAGCTCACTCTGTAAACCAGTCTGGCCCTGAACTCACAGAGATCTGCCTGCCTCTGCCTCCGGAGTGCTGGGATTAAAGGTGTATTAGTCACTTTTCTGTTGTTGTGATAAAACCACCATGACCAAGGGAACTTATAAAAGGAAGAGTTTATTTGAGTTTATGATTGACAGTTCCAGGGAATCAGAGTCCATTGTGGCAGGAAGCATGGTGGACAGGGCTGGAGCAGGAAGCTGAGGCTCACATCTCGCAATGAGCACAGGAAGCAGAGAAAGCGACTGGAGACCGCAAGGCTTGTTAAACTCACTAAGCCTGACCCCAATAATGTACTTCCTCCAGCACAGCCACACCTTCTAAGACCTCCAAGAACAGTGCTACCAACTGGAGACAAAATGTCTGAATACTTAAAGCCTATGGGGGGACACTCTCATTCAAACCACCACAAAGGTGTGCACCACCATGTCCAGCCAATATTGATTATTTTTATACCCATAAATTTTGGAAACTTTGGTCAAAGAAGCTTCTTTTTGCAGTGGGCCCCAGTCAGTGCAGACCCATAACTGGTCAAAATGTTGAGAATAAGTGACTGTTGAGATCCTTAAATGAGACATCTATATCAAGCTCCCAGGGCTTAGGAACATCCCAGAAGGAACAAAAAGAATGTAGCCGTCATAAGATGGGTAGAAGTGCTGTGAAGTGCTGTCTTCTGGACATGACGCGGGAACTGTGCTCATGAACTCACAGCAGCCATGGACACCTGCACAAGACCTGCACAAGATCAATCCAGTCGTCCTTCTGTCATGGCCTGGTGAGGCATTCATGAGGATCCGCCCCAGCTAAGGAACTATTGCCAACTGATGGGCTATGGTAGAAGAGGAGTTATTTTTCTTTGGGGGTGCAACTGCCCGTAGGTGGCCCCTGCTCTAGTGGATGGCCACACCCATGTGAATACAGGCAGCACTAATCAGACACTGTGGGTTGAAGGATTTTAGAAGGACATAAAAGAAGGTAGGAGGGGAATGTACTGGAGGGAAGAGTCCAGTGTTTTGGGAAGTGGGGATTTGAGATGGTTATGATCAAGATACATTGTATCCAAATAGAAAATTATTAAAGAATAAAGTTCTAAAAATTAAAAATAAAATTAATTTTTGGTAGAAACAAATTGGTAGAGAGTATAGCTGGAGTCTTGGACCTAGAGGCCTAATTCTAAAAATCTCAGTGGACCAGGACCAGCAATTAAAGAAGTGAATGGTGTTAAGATAGGAAAGGAATGTGGCCGGCATGGTGGCACACACCTTTAATCTCAGCACTTGGGAGGCAAAGGCAGGTGGATCTCTGTGAGTTCAAGGCCAGCCTAGTCTACATAGTGAGCTCCAGGCCAGCTGGGACTAAAGGGAGACCCTGTCTCAAAAAGACCAAAAAAAAGACAGGAAAGGAATGTATTCTTTACATGCCTGCACTGTGGAGAAAAC
This sequence comes from Rhizomys pruinosus, assembly GCA_009823505.1. Classification (NCBI taxonomy): domain Eukaryota; kingdom Metazoa; phylum Chordata; class Mammalia; order Rodentia; family Spalacidae; genus Rhizomys; species Rhizomys pruinosus. The sequence goes on along the minus strand of VZQC01001095.1, from coordinate 6,963,671 downwards.
AGCACTCCTCAGACCAGAAAGTCTGTTTCCCATAAAGGGGCTCTAACAAGTCTTGGGGTTGTATTGCAAGAATTGAGGACTAGCATAGCTGGTGATCTGGGGTCATTCGGTAGTCTGTCTGATCATTATTTCTGGATGATCAGGTCCTGTTGGAGATAAGAAACTCTCTGTTGCCTGGGGGGTTGGGTGGGGTAGTTTCCATTCTCAACACAAAATGTTTATCTATCGGATCTGTTGTTGATGGAATCCAAAGTGATTGCAGAAGAGAATGACTCAGAGAACTGACATCTCTGAATGGAAGCATGTCAAACTGCTATTCTGCTTTTAGTTCCCCATTGAACAAGTGAAGGATCAGTGCTTTTTAGCAAAAGCAATCTCTAGTCCTTGTTACAAGGGAAAGCAGCAGCACCCTCTCAGGCCAAAGAACACTAGAGTTAGAAACACCAGATTAGCACACCTAAACTGTGAGGTCTTGGATAAATTTCTTTCTTCTGTTCTTCAATTTTGCTCTTTTAATCAATTACTCTTCACCTATTCCCAGAGCATTTGGAGACCTTTATATAATCATTGGGAGCATCTATTTGCTATTTATGAGAAACTTATTCCAGAACAAAATAAGGGAAACTTGCCATCCCCGTGGATAACAGTATCACTCCGATACTGACAAACATGCACAGCCTTCTTACCTCTCTGGAATGGGCTAATCCACTGACTTCAGCTTCCCTCTATCTTCTCACTCTTCCATAGTATCAGCCAATTCTGTCTTGATAGACTTGAGCCAACCCACCACGAGTCACTGGGATGTTATATAGACACTTTTGGGATGGGATGATCAAGGCCTGGAACATTATGCTGGAAATTCAAGCTTACTGTCTGAGCACCAGTGGTTCATTCTTCCTGAGTCTTTTACTGAGGAATAACTTACACATATTTAGAGTTAAGATAAATCTTCCCAGCTCCAGGGGATGGCCCTTCCTGGTTTCACAGATTAGGGCAGGGTCCTTAGTGCCTCTAGGCTGGTTAGCCCTGCCTCCACTTCGAGCATTCCTCTTTTATCTTTGCTCTGTCAGTATCCAGGATTCTGTCCACCACATTCCAGTAGGGGCAGGGGCAGACTTCCAGTTAAGTGGTGGTCCTTTGCCAGTTGCTTCTGGTCATCTTTGCCCATTTCTGTACCTCTCCTCTCACACACCCACATGTGTGTGTTCATAAGCTGTTATCTCCTAAATGTCAAAGTCAGTTTGCTTACAATAATTTGTACCATATATGGGGAACTTTTATAGATTATCAATTCCTTGATGGGAAAGTGTCTGAATTACTGGTGGTAGGGTGCTTGGGGAGATGACTCAGTCAGTAAACTGCTTGCTATGTAAGCATGAGGACTTCCATTCAGATCCCCAGCATCCATGTAAAAAACTAGTCTTGAGCTGGGCATGGTGGCACATGCCTTTAATCCCAGGACTTGGAAGGCAGAGGCAGGCATATCTCTGAGTTCCAGGCTAGCCTGGTCTACATAGCCAGTTCAGTTCCATGCCAGCTGGGACTACAGGGAGACCCTGTCTCAAAAAGACTAAAAAAAACTAAGCTTGGAGTTGTGCGCCTGTAATCCTAGTACTGGGGAGATAAAGACAGAAGGACCCCTGAGACCCACTAGCCACTAGTCCAGCCAATCAAACTCCAGGTTCAGTTAGAAACCCAGGCTCAACAAAAAAATAAAAAAGCCTAGCACTTAGAAGGCAGAGGCAGGCGCAGGTGGATCTTTGTGAGTTCAAGGCCAGCCTGGTCTACAGAGTGAGTTCCAGGACAGCTGGAGCTACAGGGAGACCCTGTCTCAAAAAGACCAAAAAAAAAAAAGAAAGAAACCCAGGCTCAAAAGGGACAAAGAAACCTGATATCAACCTCTAGCCTCCAAATATAAGTGCACACATGAGTATCACACACATAAACATTTGCACATATACAAGAGAGAGAGAGGAGAAAGAGAGAGAGAGAGAGAGAGAGAGAGAGAGAGAGAGAGAGATTCAATAGGCCCAGGCCTAGTGGTACAGGCCTATAATCCAGACTATTCTGAAGGCTGAGGCAGGAGGATCACAAATTCAAGCAAGGCCTGTCTGAGGGACAGTCAGTTCACAGCCAGCTGGGTAACTTAATGATACACTGACTCCAAATACAAAGTAAAGAAAAAATGAAGAAAAAATATAAATAAATAAATAAATAAATAAATAAATAAATAAATAAATAAATAGTAAAGAAAGAGACGTTGATAAAAGCAGACATGGTACCACATGCCTATGATCCCAGCACTCGGGAGGCAGAAGGAGGAGGATCAGAACTTCAAGATTATCCTTGGCTACATAGCAAGTTCAAGGCCAGCCTATGCTACATAAGCTTCTGTCTCAAACAGAAAGAAAGCTGGGGGTGGGCCAGAGAGATGGCTCAGCAGTTAAGAGCACTGACTGCTCTTGCAGAGGATCCAGGTTTGATTTCCAGCACCCGCATGGCAGATAACAACTGTCCATAATTCCAGTTCCAGTTCCAGGGGCTCTGACACCTTCTTTTGACCTCTGAGGGCCTTGCACAACCCAGCACTTACACACATGCAGACAATACACTCATACACATAAAATAAAAATAATAAATAAAATATTTAAGAAAGAAAGCTGGGGGTACAGCTAAGTGGTAGAGACTTGGCTGGCATGGACGAGCCAGGTCCTAGGTTCAATCCTCATGACTGAAAAAAATACATTTATTTACACATATGTATGTATCTATATAGATTGTACATATATACATATTCACAATGGCAGATAAAAGATAAAAGGGGGGGCTGGAGAGATGGCCTAGTGGTTAAGAGCACCTGTTCTTGCAGAGGACCCGGGTTCGATCCCCAGCACCCACATGGCGGCTGAGAACCGTCTGTAACTCCAGTTCCAGGAGAACTCCAGTTCCAGGGGAATCCGAGACCCTCTTCTGACCTCCGCGGCATTGCATGACATGGGTGCACAGACCTACATGCAGACAATACATTCACACACATAAATAAATAAAATAAAACAAAATAAAATAAAATAAAATAAAAAAAGATAAAAGGAAGGAGGTTACTAGTTATTTATCATGATATGATAAATGACAATCTGCATATAATCCACACTTTACTCAGATGTGTAGTGATAAGTACCGTCTAATTTCCCGGGCTGCTGGCATTCTGAGGAAAAGCAGGGATGTGGTCCGGGAGGAAACCACACACAGTTAGGTAGCAATTAACTGGAAAAAAGAGACTCCCTCACCTCCTGCTGCTTCCCAGCCTTGCAGAAGGGTGCACGGCCAAATGGAGAACAGGCAGGATGGAGCCTTTTACCCAGAGGAGCCAACATTCGAGCCAGGCCCCGTAGCCTTTAGCGGAGTACATCTGCAGGCCTTAATGAATGAGGTCAGGAGTTAGAATGTGAGATCTCCAGAGAGACTCCTAGCTCTTGTGGAGTTGGGATGACCATGTGGGAAACAGCACCATTCCAGAGAAACCAACCTACAGTGTTCAACCTCTCACCAAGGCCCACACTGCTGTGCTTCTGAGAGGCTCTGATGGGCTGGTTAAGGTGGGGGAAAAGGAGTCTCCCAAGAGTAAACTCAAGCGAGGACAGAGAAGGCCCATCCACACCCACACTTTCTAAGCAGGAAGCAGGTACCAGCAACTGGAGGTATCCGACTATAGTACCTCCCTCTCCCAGCCACCCCACTCTCCCCACCCCCTGTTAACCTTTTCTTCCTCAGCCTTCCTCTTCCCCCTAAATCAATGTTGAAGAAATATTTTAAATACAGGTCTAAAGCTATACAATAAAAGTTATCCTGCCAAGTTTTATGCTCAGTGAAACAGAGATAAAAACAAGATTTGCATTCTGAGAGGCCTTATGGAACTCCCTTCCACTACAGCACGTAAGCTGCCCAGCCCTCTGCTTCCTCATTTGAAGAAAAGGCAAGGAAATCCCATCTTCCACCAGTACAGTGAGCACTAAATGTGACAGGCCTGGGAAAGACCTGCTTTCATGTTCCAGTCTGACCTAGAACCTTCTAAACCTGCCGCACTGATAGCTTGAGTGTGTCCAGGTCTCACCTCAGACTCCTCCTCCCAGCACCTCTCCTTGGGTAAATCTCCTCCCACTATCTGAGGTGGTTCTGCTGGTAAACACTCTCTAGGTAGTCTTCGAAATGCTTGTGATTCTGGGAATCCCACAGCAAGCCAGCTGGGCAAGTCTGGAAATCTTGATGACTGCTGATTCCTATGCCTGATGCAATGAAGAGATCATTTTTTCAATACGTTGTATTAGAGAGTCTTGAAATGGGTGTTCCCCAGAGAACCCAGGTGCCTCACACATAACAGATTAGCCTCCAGATTTATGCAAAGAGAAAATTCACTAAATTTTTAAATTTTAATTTAAATCATTCCATTTTGCTTTTCTGTTTTAAATTTTTTATTGAATTGTTCTGTATTTCATACATAAAAATCTGTCTTAATCGCCTTTATACCCCCTTCTCCATTGGCACCCTCCCACAGCACCCCCCCCACACACACACACCAGAGTTCCTACATTCTATCATTTGTGTTAGGGGCTATTATGCCAAATTAATCTCCCCAGCCATTCATCAATGCCAGTTCATCCACTGAGCTCTAATCAGCCTATCTGGGATCCTTCACTTAAAGAAGGCCCAGTCTTCCTCACCCAGTGTTAATCAGCTGCCAATATTTCTTCAGCTAAGATGGGCTTCTGCTACCCATTCTGCAGTTCCATGCTGGGTTTTTGTCTGGTCGAGCTTGCATTGAGCTTGTACCTGCTGAATCCAGTGCTGTAGGTTGATTCGACCAGGGTCCCTGGAGATCTATTTCCATGTGGTCTTGTACCACTTCCCTGGCTCTTACAATCTTTCTGCCCCCTCTTCCACAATGTTCCCTGAGCCCTGGATGAGTGAAGCTGAATAAAGGCGACCTGTCCATGGACCCACACTCTGTAGACTCCTAATCCCCGAGAATCAGGGGTTGACCTTGGGTTCCCAAGCTGCACTCCTTCAAAGTCCTTTATTATTTGCAAGATGAGCAGGAAACAAGCACTGGTCTTAGGCTTGATTCCCAGGAAACACTGTCTGAAATAGACATTTGTGCACAGAGAATTTCCTGGGGCTCCCTCTCCAGACTGCACCTGTGGGGATGAAGGCAAAAGAACTGGGCCAGACAGGGCTGAACTCCATAATACTGGCCTTAATGATGCCACCAGGAATTATGCAGCCAGTATGCCTGCACAGGTACTAGGTCTTAAGACAAAAGGGTAAGTGTCATTCATCAGCCACTGGATGAACCCTGCTTTAAGGATGAGAAGGTAACCTTGAGCCTCTTTGGGAACTATAGGGAATTCTTGGAGAGGGACTCAGCAGAGAGCCCTGCTGTGCCAACACTCAGATCCAAAGGGGGCGGTCATCTGATAGTCCTCGCCACATCAGCACACCATCTGAAGTGCATTTTAACGTTGAAGAATATTTATGGTTTCTATTTTTAAAATAAAAATGCATTATAAATAAGTAAATATGTATTTGTTTAAAACTTTGTATTAGTGATCGTTCCCTAGGGGAAAAGAACCAATGGAATGGATATCTATTAAAAGGAGACTTGTTGGGGTCTGGAGAGATGGCTCAGCGATTGGGAGCGCCGATTGCTCTTGCAGAGGACTGGGGTTCGATTCCCAGCACCCACATGGTGGCTAAGAACTGTCTTTGACTCCAGTTCCAGGGGAATCCGATGCCCTTTTCTGACCTCCACGTCATTGCATGACATGGGTGCACCAACCTACATGCAGACAGTAGACTCATACACATAAAAAATAATAAATAAATTTTTAAAAAGGAGATTTGTTATATTGGCTTACAGGATAGGGTCCAGGTAGTCCAACAAGTCTGTCTCACACTTGAGCTATTAGTCAAGGATCCAATAGCTGCTCAGCCGGTGAGTCTGGATGTCTGAGCAGTCCCAACCTGGTGCTGAAGGCATGCAGGATTTCTGGAGAGCCGCTTCAGACAACATTGAAGCCGGAAGAAGCTGGGTTCTCATATCAGCAAAAGGGACATACTAGCAGCAGCAAGGTAAACGAGCTCACTAGCAAGACACAGCAACGACACGAAAAACAAATCTTTGTTCCTGGTTGTCCACACTTAGAATATGTCTTCCCAATTCAAATAATCTGATCAAGAAAATCCCTCACAGGTATGCCCAAGGGCTTATCTCATAGTTGATTCTAGATCAAACTAGTCAAGTTTGTCAACTTTAGCAAGTTTAACCATCACACTGCTCTATCAAAAACACTTGAGGGATACAAACCAATCCCAACTTTGGATGACTCCACTTTTTTTTTTTTTTTTTTTTTTTTTTTTTTGGTCTTTTTGAGACAAGTCTCCCTGTAGGCCCTCAGCTGGCTGGAACTTGCTATGTAGACCAGGCTGGCCTTGAACTCACAGAAATCCACCTGCCTCTGCCTCTGCCACCTCAGTGCTGGGATTAAAGGCATGCCCACCACACCCCAGTGTTCCACTTTTTTTTTTATGTGTATGAATGTACTGTCTGCATGTAAGTTTGTGCACCCATGTCGTACAATGCCGTGGAGGTCAGAAGAGGGTGTCAGATTCCCCTGGAACAGGAATTCTCCTGGAATTGGAGTTCCAGACAGTTCTCAGCCGCCATGTGGGTGCTGGGGATCGAACCTGGGTCCTCTGCAAGAGCAGTCGGCTCTCTTAACCGCTAGGCTATCTCTCCAGCCCCCTCCACTTTTTTTTTAAACCTCGGGATGGTGATATAAATTAAGTAGAAGCTGGACTACACATTAAAGGCGTGCGCCACCACGCCCGGCTCATTTTGATGTTTTTCTGGCTAGCAATATGTAACGCAATTCTTTCATGAGATACAGGACAGTGCAGAAGGCCACTGGCTCCAGCAGCGGGTCACAGGGGAAGACGGACAAGTGTCCAGTGTGCTGCTGCTCAGATAGGGTGTTTGATAGTAAAGTTATTAAATTAATTTTCAGCTTATGATTATTTTTAATTTACGATGGGTTTATCAGGACAAAACCCCATTGGAATTCAAGGAACACCTGTATTCAGAAAAAATGACCCACAGCTGCCCAGAGAATTCCTATCAGCAGCAGCCAAACCAGAAAATTCCAGCTTCAGTGTAAAATACGTCTGACTCAAATTGTGAATTAGTAAAAGTAGAGTGAAGTTTTGTTAAGATTCCATTTCTCCCCAAACAGATCTATAGAGTCAATGGAAATTTGCCAGACTCCCAATTTCCCACAACTCCTTTTTGTTGTTATGGAAACTGACATACCGATTTCAAATTTTATAAGAAAAGATAGGACCTTGAGTGGCTGAATTGATTTGTTAGAGCGCTACCAAAGAGTGCCACGCTCTGAAGCTTATTACAAAGGTGCAGAAATCAAGACAGAGTTACTAGCAGCAGAATAGACATCCAAGACAACAGAGCACAGTCCATAGATGACCACAAACATGTGTGGACTTTTGAGGGTCAGGGAGGCACTCGAGATTGAACTCAAATCTTCAGACGTGCCAGACAAGCACTTTACCACTGAGACACACGTCCAGCCCAACTGACTACCAAAGTGCTTCAACTATGTCAAGAAAGATAGTTGATGAATAAATGGTACCACAACTAAATAAATCTATATGCAAAAAAGAACTAAAATTATTAAAGCCTTACATCATGCAAAAAAATACTTAAAATGGGTTATTGAGCTAAATGAAAAACACAAATCTATAAAAACTTCTAGAACAGGCACAAGAAGGAATCTTTGTGAACTTGGTTAAGCTGAATTTTTCTTACGAAGGTAACATTCATCAAAAAAAGATGAATTATGCTAGATATGGTGGCACACACCTTTAATCCCACCACTCGGGAGGCAAAGGCAGGTAGATCTCTGTGAGTTCAAGGCCAGCCTGGTCTACATAGCAAGTTCCAGGCCAGCTAGTGCTACAGGGAGACCCTGTCTCAAAAAGATCAAACTTCTAGGACTGTGGGGAGATGGTTCAGCAGCTAAGATCACTTCCTACACAAGCATGAGGATTTGAATGCAAATCCTCAGCATCAGGTAAAAGCTAGGCAAGCCATGCACATACTTATAGCCCCAGTGCTATGTTGTCAAGGGTGGAGAGAGGAGAAGTGTTGGGACTTGCTGGCTGCCAGCCTAGCTCCAGGTTCAGTGAGAGACCTATCTCAGGGCAATCAGATGGAGAGCAATGGAGTGGGACACCTGCCATCCTCTCCTAACCTCTGTGCACCTACACACATACACACACACACACACACACACACACACACACTCACACAGAGTTACAACTTCTCTTCAAAAGACAATGTTGTGAGACTGAAGAAAGCAAAAAGCAGATGGGTAGAGAGTGTTTGTAAACCATACACCTGACAAAGAACTTAAGTCCAGAATATATAGGAAAAAACTCCAAGCATGTAATAAGAAAGCAAACATCCTACCTCAAAACAGTCAATGGATTTGAATAGACACTTAACCAAAGAAGATATGTGAATGGCAAATAAGCACATGAAAACATGCTTTACCTCATTAGTTATTGGATCAATATAAATTAAAATACAATGAGATACCATTATAAACTTCTAACAATGATTAAAGTTGAAAAGACTGACCACACCAAGTGTTGGCAAGGGTGTGGAATAATTGATTCTCATATATTGTCAGTATAAAATGCTATAAGATGACTGTATAAAATGCTATAACCACCTTGCAAAACTATTTGGCAGTCTCTTTAAAAGCTATGCACTCATATCAGATGATCCAGTGATTCTACTCTTAAATTTTCCCAAATGAAAGCATATGTTCATATGAAAACTCAGATACAAAAATGTTCATAGGCACTTTACTTATAATAATCCCAAACCCTAAACAACTCATAATCTATCAGTAGATAAATGTCTAAACAAATCATGGTATATTTACACAGTCAAAAACTGGTCAGCAATAGCAAGAAATGAAGTACAGTCATATATCTCAAAATAAGTGTGTTGAGTGTAAGAAGGCAGACATAAAGATTGTACTGTGCATGCATTTCCATTATACACTACTGCTGGGCATGGTGGCCAACACCCATAATCTCAAACACTTAAGAAGCTGAGAAAGAGGATAAAGAGTTAGGAGCCAACCTGGGTACATAGCAAGACTCCGTCTCAAAACCACACACAAAATAATTATAGAAAATGCTGATTATTCTATACTGACAGAAGTAGATCAGGATCACTTGGGGAGAAGACAGTAGGAAGAATATCAATGAGACACGAATCAGTTGGATGAGCAGAGTTCACAATCTTGACATTGGTGATGATTTCACAGTTTCATGATGACTTTATATGCTGAAATATCAAACTATGAGATTTGCATGGACACAGTTTATGATGTGCCATTATACCTCAGGAAAACTTTCTAAGGAGAAGGAGCCAGGTATAGTGACTCACATTTAATTCCAGCACCTGAGAGTCTAAGGTGGAAAGATCACAAATCTAATGCCAGCCTGGGCTACATAGCAAGACTATTTCTAAACAGAAAAAGAGAGGATAATGGGCTGGAGAGATGGCTCAGCCGTTAAGAGCACTGGATGCCCTTGCAAAGGAACTGTGTTGGGTCCCAGCACCCATATGGCTCTAACAACCATTCATAACTCCAGTTCCAGGGAATCCTACTCCCTCTTCTGGCTTCGGCAGGCATTGCATCCACAGATGCACTAACATATGCAAGCAAAACACACAAAATAAAAATAAATAAATCTAAAAAGTTTTATTAAAAAAAAGGAGGCGGAAGGAAAGGAAAAGAATGAAAGAAAAGGAGAGGAGCAGAAAGAAGAGATGAAAAGATGGGAAGGGAAGGAAGAGACTGAGCTGAGGTCTCGACAGTGTGTGTGCCCTCTCAATAAATAGTTGAGACTATATTTCAAAGCAACCCCAGTGAAGTTATCTTGGGCTGGTAACAGGGCAGAAGATATATTAGGTAAGCTTGGTACCACACTCCTATAATCTTAGCACTTGGCTGAAGTGGAAGGATGGCTTCAAATATGAGACCAGTCTGGGCTATATGGGGAGACCCTGTCTCAAATAAAACAAATACAGCTGGGCGTGGTGGCACACACCTTTAATCCTAGCACTTGGGAGGCAGAGGCAGGCAGATCTTTGTGAGTTCAAGGCCAGCCAGGTCTACATAGCAAGTTCCAGGACAGCCAGAGCTGTCAAAAAGACAAAAATAAAATAAATAAATAAATAAATAAATAAATAAATAAAATATGATAGGATAGTATACAATACAATATAATACAATTCAGCACAATGCAATTACATATAATGCAATTTCAGCCTCTCTATTTGGAAGAGATAGTCCCAGCCTGGCTTCCTACCCTCAGCATCTTCAAAGTGCACATGTGGTCTCTGCCCATTGTTTTCTGGTCACCACAAATTCTTGAGAGTCCAAGGCCTTACTTCCTTTTGGTGAAAGTACTGAGGGAGAGTATGAATTTGTTATGAGCTAAGCACTAATCCAGGAACCGTGCTCCGAATTGCCCCAGACCTGCCCTGAGCTTTCAGACTCTTCAGTTAGCCCTTTTCACTGCAACACACACATACAGAGCTATGGCATAAGGAAACCCAAGGCTAAATAGCATTGATAATCACAGAGGTTCAGGAAAACACATGACTTGAGTCCTGGTTTATAATTCTTTCACTCTTACTCCTTTTGTTTACTTGTTAATCTGTTTTTAGAGACCATCCCCAATTTATGACTGACAGTTACCAAAGACAGCTTTTACACCTCTCTCTACCTCTCCGTGGCAACAGTAGCTGCCATGGAAACCACAGAGGAGGAAAAGGGAGAGATAAACAAATACCAGTGCTTACTTAAAGGATCTATCAGTTCCAGAACAAAGGAATGAAACCAACTGTGAAAAATCAGGAATATTTTAGGGGACTTGGTTGCAGGGAAGAGACCCAGCAGAATCATTCTATGCAAGGCCCTGCTCCAAGATTTTCTTGCCCTAACTCAGGACTCCTTTTGAATGCAATACTGCCTCACTGGAGATCAAAGATTGTTTCAGAACAGTCAGGTTTCTTCTTTAAGCACCAAAAATAATTCTGGGCGAGGAGGGATGGCTCAGCAAGTAAAAGTGTTTGCTGTGCAACTCTGACAGAGTTCCCCAGAACTCGCATGAAGGTGGAAGGACAGAGAGGACCAACACCCCAAAGTTGTCCACACACCTTCTCACATGTGCCCTGGCTCTCTCTCTCTCTCTCTCTCTCTCTCTCTCTCTCTCTCACACACACACACACACACACACATACATGCACACACATACACACACAATGACAAATTAAAATGATTCTGGACCAGTTATAAGCCTACAAACCATTGACATCTAAGTATGACTTAGTTTCAGTTCATCTATAAAAAGCTTTTAAATGGGTTGGAGAGATGGCCTAGTGGTTAAGAGCACCGACTGCTCTTGCAGAGGACCCAGGTTCGATCCCCAGCACCCACATGGCGGCTGAGAACCATCTGTAACTCCAGTTCCAGGAGAACTCCAGTTCCAGGGGAATCCGAGACCCTCTTCTAACCTCCGCGACATTGCACAACACGGGTGCACAGACATGTATGCAGACAGTACATTCATACACATAGAAAATAAATAAATAAAATTTTTAAAAAAAAGCTTTTAAACAAGGTCCTCATGGAAATTAGCTCGAATGAATAAAAGAGACTTAGGCTAATATGTTCAGGAAGTATATGAGCGGTCAGGGATGGGAAGTGCTTAGAGAAACATGCAAAGGGCCAGAAAAGGAGGCAAGGAAGGGGCAGAGTGACCAGAATGCAGTCAGCCACGGGGAAACCACCACACGAAGGAGGCCCCACCTATATGGAAATGTGTGACAATTTGACTTTCCAGTCATTAGGTATAGAAAGAAGCAAGAGGTATAAAGGGAGGAAATGTCAGCAACTGACCAACATAAACTTCAACTAGTTAAATATTTTTTAAATTTTTTACATAGATGTATTCTTCCACTCTATAGACCATGTGGGTTCCAGACATCAAGCTTACATCAAGCTCTTTATTCTCTGAGTCATCTCGCTGGCCCCTAGTTAAATATGTTCACTGGAGTTGGACATGAAGTCTTTCTTCTCTTCCTTCTTTTCCTTTCTTACAACCTGATTCCCCAGAAAAAAAACTTAAGTGAGTTCTAGCCTGGTAGAATATGGTAGTATTTCACTACATAACACATGGAATAGACTCTCTGGTCTAGCAGCCTACCTCCTACGTTAAAAAAAAAAAAAAAAATGTCTTGCACCCACACAGTGCTGCAGAGAAGCTGAGGACATCTAATTTGAAATATTTAAAGTGGATACAGAACTATTTCTGAAATCCAGACAATTAAGTGTTTTGTTGTAGGCAGTGGTGTGTTGGTAAAACACGTGTCCTGATATCCTACACAACAAACAAATTCCCATCCGAATACGTACCAACTATTTTTCACAACTATGCAGTCACAGTTATGATTTGTGGAGAATCATATATTCTTGGATTTTCTGATACTACAGGGCAAGAGGATTATGACCAATTACAACCACTGAGTTACTTAGAAACAAATGTATTTCTAGTGTGTTCTTCAGTGGTCTCTCTGTCATCATTTGAAAATGTGGAAGAAAAGTGAGGGGTGTCTGAGATAACTCACCACTGTCCAAAGTCTCCTTTCTTCTTTGTTGGGGCCCAACTTGATCTCAGAGATGATATGTGTACTATTGAGAAACTTGCCAAGAAGAAACTGAGGCCTATCACTCCAGAGACTGCTGAAAAGCTGGCCCATGATCTGAAGGCTGTCAAGCATGTGGAGTGTTCTGCTCTCACACAGAAAGGCCTAAGGAGTGTGTTTGATGTTGGCTGCCCTGGAACCTCCAGAACCAAGGAAGAGCCACAGCTGTGCTGCTAGGAAGGCCTCTCCAGAGCCTTTTCTGCAAGATGGTGTTGTCATCACACTAAAAGCAATGTTCAAAGCAAACTAAGATTAAAAATTAAATATTTCCTCTGTAATAATGACAAACTATCTGCACCTACCTACATGTAAGAGACAAGGACCATTGGTATGACCCCTGCCCTCCCAGTACTAGTTAATTTTGAATAATTGTGTATTGTCTGAAAAATGATGAGTACTAGCTTTTGTTTTCTTGTTTCCAAAAAGAGAAAGAGAGAGAAAGGGGGAGACGGAGGGGGCGGGGAGAAAGAGAGAGAGAGAGAGAGAGAGAGAGAGAGAGAGAGAGAGAGAGGCTTTGTTTTATTTAAAAGCAAGGCATGGTTGTGATGACTGTAACAAATTAATCCCAATTGCTAAAGGTGCTCCCTGGATCCATTTTAGAAAGTTATCTGGAACATGCTGGTGGTTTCCCCTCTTTGCCTAGGGGGTTGTATTTTAGTCTTGTTTTTTTAAATTTGTTACAGTAGACAGCTCTTGTGGGAGGAAGACAGATCAACCCCACATTCTACTTCCTAGATCCAGTTAAGAAACTGTTCTTGGGGCTGGAGAGATGGCTCAGCGGTTAAGAGCGCTGACTGCTCTTGCAGAGGACCCAGGTTCGATCCCCGGCACCCACATGGCGGCTGAGAACCGTCTTTAGCTCCAGTTCCAGGGAATCTGACACGCTCTTCTGACCTCCACAGCATTGCATGACACGGGTGCACAAACCTACATGCAGACAGTACATTCATACACATAAAAAATAAATAAATAAATAAATAAATAAAATTTTAAAAAAAAGAAAGAAACTGTTCCCTACCTGGTGCTCTTAGGAAGGAGTAGAGACATGCCTCAATTAATAACATACTCCTTTTTGAAAGTGAGCTTTTCTTCCCACCCTGGAGCGGATCTAGTCCAGTCTTTGGTGAAACCCATGAAGGTGGGTGGACGTTGTCTGGCCCCTCCTCTTTCTAGGACGCACTCTATATGTGACAGTGACTTTCTTTTTATTTGGTCTTTTCGAGACAGGGTCTCCCTATAAGCTTCCTAGCTGTCCTGAACTTGCTCTGTAGACCAGGCTGGCCTTGAACTCACAAAGATCCGCCTGCCTCTGCTTCCCAAGTGCTAGGATTAAATTTGTTTGCCATTTATATTTTTTAAATTTTTTTTAAATTTTATTTATTTCTATATGTATACGAATGTACTATCTGCATGCAGGTTTGTGCACCCGTGTCGTGCAATGCCGCGGAGGTCAGAAGAGGGTGTCGGATTCCCCTGGAACTGGAGTTCTCCTGGAATTGGAGTCACAGACAGTTCTTGGCCGCCATGTGGGTGCTGGGGATCGAACCCGGGTCCTCTGTAAGAGCAGTTGGCATTCTTAATCGCTAGGCCATCTCTCCAGCCCCTGTTTGCCATTTATTGATTTGGGGGGGGGTGTTTTTGTTTTTTGGAGGGAGAGTATAATTTCTAACTTCTTTCACCAATAAATGGAAAAAAATATTGGACCTTTAAAAAAATACACCAACATAACAAGAAACAGTACCAGACAGGAGAGACCTTTCATTAAGTCATTGGCCAGGGTAGTCCAAGAGACTCCCAATATTACACAGGCTATTGCCACAGCCCTTGATTACCTCTCAGAACCTGAAAGTAAGATCCTATTGCTTAAAACAGGAAATAATTTGGAGACTGGAATTAGAGCAATGCGCTGGAACTGACCTGGAAGCCTCCTCCCCGAAGGCTAGCTCACAGCTTTGAGGAGCACTATGCACTCTATCAAGGGAGAACAGTAATCGATGGACCAACACCAGCTTTAAGACCAAGATATCCACACCAAAGTCTGGCACAGCATACGACGTTGGTGCAGTAGTGGCATTTATATCTTGGGGGCAATCAATGGCTGACTAATTGGACTTAAAGCCCACTCAGTGGGAGGAAACTCTCGTGAGGTACTGTGAACACAGCCTGTTGCACATAGCTGGAGAGGTCATAGGTCTTGGAGAAATTCCCAGGGTTGTCATGTCCCTAGGCTATGAAACTGAGGACTGGCGGGGAGACTAATTTGGCACAATAGGCTCTAACACAAATGATAGAATGTATAAAGTCCAGAGGTGGGGGGTGGGGGTTGTGGGAAGGTGCCAATGGAGAAGGGGGTATAAAGGCAATTAAGACTGATTAAGATGTTATGTATGAAATACATAAAAATTCAATAAAAATAAAAATTAAAAGAAAAAAAAAAAGAACAAGAAGACAAGAGTCTTTGCTATCGTTTCCTCTGCTTAGCATCTTTACTGGGCAACACGGCCCATGCAATTAAAAAAGAAAAATAAATAGGATGGAAATGAAAACAACAAAACTCTTACTATTTGAAGATTATATAATATGCATAGAAAACTTAAGGAACTAAGTGGACTAATGATTGGAAATAGTGCGAGAACCAGAAATGTAGCCAGATGATTAAAATCAAATGATCCTACTTACCAACTATGACTGCCTGAAAATTTCAAAAGGAAATATATTAACATTGATAATATACTTCAAACTTTCAGAAACTCAAGAACTACACTAACATATATAATGTAATTTTTTTTAGTCTTTTCAAGATAGGGTCTCTCTGTAGTCCCAGCTTGCCTGGAACTTGCTATGTAGACCAGGCTGACCTTGAACTCAGAGATCTGCCTGTCTCTGCCTCCCAAGTGCTGGTATTAAAGGTGTGTGCAATTACACCTGAGTTTGGCAGCATTTTTTTAAAAAAACTGAAAGTTTTATTCTAAAACTCTATGCAACAATATAGTCAACAAGAGCTGGGCATGGCAGGGCACACATTTAATCCTAGCACTTGGGAGGCAGAGGCAGGTGGATCTCTGTGAGTTCAAGGCCAGCCTGGTCTACAGAGTGAGCACCAGGCCAGCTGGGACAAAAGGGAGACCCTGTCTCAAAAATACCGAATTAATTAATTAATTAATTAATTAATTAAATATATATAGTCACAAGCATCTACTTTTAACTTTGAAAGAGAAAAAAATTGAAATATTTTCTCAAATAGATAATAAAACAGGCTATGAAGCCATGACAGACAAAACAGTGTACTAATTTGCACATGCTCAAGCAACTAGGTTAAGGGCACACAATAGAAAGACTTTAAGCAAACCTGTGCATGCATGGGTACTTGCTTTAAAATGAAGGTAGCCCCACAAAGCCATGAAGGAAAAATTTTATTCAGGCCCGGGTCCTTGTATTACACCATAGAACAAGACAGACTGCACCTGGATTCAAAGCATAAAAATAGAAGGTGGACAAGTAAGAAATCTACATGTCATTCTTTCCCAAAGGCTCAGGGACCATTGCACAAGAGGGAGGGAGTAGAAAGATTGTAAGAGCCAGAGATCAGGGAGGATGGGAGTGAAAGTGTCTTCTGGACATGACAGGACTACTGTATACATGAACTCACAGAAGTTATGTTTGCCTACACAAGATCTGCATAACATCAAAGCCAGTCAGCATCCCAGCATGGACCTCTTTAGCGAAGACCTAAAGATGTCTCACTCCTAGCTGAGGAGCCTTTGACAGTTGATGGCTTTGGGGAGAGGGATACTCAGTTTTCTTTTCTTTTTTTTTTTTTTTTTTTTGCAGTGAACTTCAGGGCTTTATTGTGCAACAGGGAGGGCCACGCTGTGCCTGCCTACTCCCAAACTTTTAAATTATTATTACTGAGATTCCTAATAACCCCCTTTATGATCTCCATATGGACTTTTAAAGACAATATACCCAAGAAAACTCAAGCTTTCTTCTGCTAAACACAGACTAAACATTATTTACATAATTTATTTTACACTGACGGTAAGGAATTATACTAGAATTTATCACTAAACTAACTTCGTTTCCATCTTCCATGTCTTTACTAAATGTCTTCACTGTCCCAGTGACTTCTTGTTCTAATTTCTTGGTGTGCACAATGTCTTTATCTTCCTTTGGATTTTCTGCACCTTTCTTGGCACCGCGAGTTGCTCTCGGCTTAGGCTCACCGTCCAAAGTGGCTTCGGTCCTGCTGATCTCAGATGCCTCACAGCTGCATTTCCAGGGACCAGCTTCTCTTTCTGAGCCTTTGTCTGGACTCTCCCAGCCTTCTCCTTTGTTTTCTCCTCTGCCACACGCACGAGCCTGGGAGATGGCACTCTGCCCTCCCGACCTCGAGCCTGTTCTTTTCCCCCAGACTTCACCCCTATTTGCAGGCTTCTTGACTCCATCATCTGGGCTCTGCAGCTCCATCTCCTGGGAGGAGTTCCTGGTCTTCTTTTCATTTCTCTTCATCTTAGCCTCAGGTCGCTGCTGTTCTACACTGGTTTTCTTTCAGTGTCTGGAACTCAGGGGTGTTCTCTAACCAGGAGTAACCTCGTCTTCTACTTTGGGTTCCTTTTCTTTAGTTTTCACAAGGTAGCTAATCTGCTCTTCCACATCTTCAATTCTGTTTGTCACCTCTGCCAAATGCTTCATCTTTGGGGGCTCAAGTGATGTGCCTCTCTGGCTGCGAGCAGTCCTCTGTCTCTTGGAGTCAGTTTTCTTTAAGAATGTGGCACTTGGGGGGCTGGAGAGATGGCTCAGTGGTTAAGAGCGCCGACTGCGCTAGCAGAGGACCCGGGTTGGATTCCCAGCACCCACATGTCGGCTAAGGACTGTCTTAACTCCAGTTCCAGGGGAATCCGACGCCCTCTTCTGACCTCTGTGGCATTGCACGACACGGGTGCACCAACCTACATGCAGACAGTACACTCATACACATAAAAAATAATAAA
>VZQC01001095.1:6908608-6945344 GCA_009823505.1 Rhizomys pruinosus | reverse complement strand
CTGTGCACCCGTGTCGTGCAATGCCGCGGAGGTCAGAAGAGGGTGTCGGATTCCCCTGGAACTGGAGTTCTCCTGGAATTGGAGTTTCAGACGGTTCTCGGCCGCCATGTGGGTGCTGGGGATCGAACCCGGGTCCTCTGTAAGAGCGGCCGGCGCTCTTAACCGCTAGGCCATGCTCTTAACTATGGAGCCATCTCTCCAGCCCCAAGGAGAATGGTTTTCATGCCTTAGAGTCAGAAAGATTTAATTGGGACCTCCAACCAGTTATGGTGACTCACTCCTGTAATCTCAGCACTTGGGAGGTAGAGGTAGGAGGATTAGAAATTCAAGGACAGCCTGGGCTTCTTGAGACCCTGTCTCAAAAAATGGTAAAAATAAACAAATAAATAAACAAGCCTTCTCAAAGAATTAATGATATTTGAAACTGATGGATTTCATATCAATATTGATCATTTTACTAAGTGATAATTACAACATTAATGAAGCCTACTATTTTGTTGGTATTTGCTGTATATTAAGTGCTATTTTGGGGCTGGAGAGATAGCCTAGCGGTTAAGAGCACTGACTGCTCTTGCAGAGGACCCGGGTTCAATCCCCAGCACCCACGTGGCAGCCGAGAACCGTCTGTAACTCCAATTCCAGGAGAACTCCAGTTCCAGGGGAATCCGAGACCCTCTTCTGACCTCCACTGCATTGCACGACACAGGTGCACAACCTGCATGCAGACAGTACATTCATACACATACAAAAATAAATAAAATTTTTAAAAAAATTTTTAAGTGCTATTTTGGAGGTATATGTGTTCATTTTAATAATAAGTTTATGTGGCTAAGGGTTATTACATCCATAGCTTCCTGGCCTTCTGGCCTTCTGGGTAAGATCAAGAATTATTAAATCCTGGGGCTGGAGAGATGGCTCAGCGGTTAAGAGTGCTGACTGCTCTTGCAGAGGACCCAGGTTCCATTCCCAGCACCCACATAGCAGCTAAGAACAAATTAAAAAAAAAGAAAAAAAAAAAAAAGAACAGTCTTTAAGCCTGGCATGGTGGTGCACGCCTGTAATCCTAGCACTCGGGAGGCAGAGGCAGGTAGATCTCTATGAGTTCAAGGCCAGCCTGGTCTACTTAAGTGAGTTCCAGGACAGTTGGGGCTACAGGGAGACTGCCTCAGAAAGAAAAAGAAAAAGAAATTATTAAATCTCTTTTTACAGACAAAGACATGGAGGCCTAGAAAGGTTAAGGGATTTGCCCAAATTTCCATAGCTACTGAGTGACAAAAGTCATTGTTTTTCTAGGCAGTCTGGCCCTGAATTCTGTGTCCATAGTTCTATTAGAATGAACCAGACAAAATTAATAGGTGGAAGACTTCAAGGAGATATTTGTTACAAATGAAACTGATAAGAGATGAGTATCTAATTTATACAATTAACCTCTGTAAGTCAACAAGAATCCAGTAGAAAAATAGGATAAATATGGGGGGAAATAACTAAGTGTAATGAAAAAACACACAAACTCATAGAAATCAAACAAATCAAATTGCAGCAGTAAGATAATATTTTATAGCTTAGAAGGGTAGAATATTTCTTTTTGTTTGTTTTTATGAGACAGGGTCTCTCCCCATAGCCTCAGCTGGCCTGGAACTTGCTGGTAGACCAGGCTGGCATGAGCCTGCCTCTGCCTCCCAACTGCTGGGATTAAGGACCACCATTCCAGGCTTGCAAAACGTATGTGTGTGTGTGTGTGTGTGTGTGTGTGTGTGTGTAATGTTTTGTTTGTTTAATACATCTGAAAAGAAAGCATATACAAAGAACTGAGACATGAGAAAGCATTGGTTCAACAGTAATAAATCTATAAGAATTAGGTCTTGGGGAAAGTAGAGATTGCCTTAACTTTTAAAACATTGGACCCTAAAAATAAATATTCTTCTGGGCTGGAGAGAGGGCCTAGCAGTTAAGAGCGCCGACTGCTCTTGCAGAGGACTTGGGTTCAAGTCCCAGCACCCACATGGTGGCTGAGAACCGTCTTTGACTCCAGTTCCAGGGAAATCCAACACCCTCTTCTGACCTCCAAGGCATTGCACGACATGGGTGCACAGACCTGCATGCAGACAGTACATTTATACAATACATAAAAGAAATTTTAAAAAAGAAAAATAAATAAAATATTCTGATAAAATCCCTGGTAATACATAAAAAGACTCCTAAGACTGGTTGCCATGATTTTTATTGAACAAGAACGTCAGCCAGGTGCTCCAGGGTTCCTCATATGCATGGTGGAAAAAAGGGGGTTCACCCTGACTGGGGTCCGTGCAGGTATCTTCACACTCACATGGCCCTAGCTTCTTAGTGAATCGGGTCTACAACCTCTTCGCCCAACAGAGCATGGCAATCATCCCCAGGAATCTATCTATACCACACATATAAGAAAATGACTGACGGGCAAAATAAAACTGTTTAAAATTAGGAACACAATACATTTGGTGTATCTTTGAAATTTTTTATTGAATATTTGTGTATTTCATATATAACTTCTCAATCAGTCTTTCTTTTTATTTGTTTATTTATTTATTTATTTATTTATTTATTTTTGAGATAGGATCTCCCTGAAGCCCCAGCTGGCCTGAAACTCACTCTGTAGACTAGGCTGGCCTTGAACTCACAGAGATCCGCCTGCCTCTGCCTCCTGGTCTACAGAGCAAGTTCCAGGACAACTGGGGCTATAGGGAGATCCTGTCTCAACACCAAAAAAAAAAAGGAAACGAAGCTCTAAGCTTCATTAAATTTTTGGTATAGATGCTTTAGAACATTACAGAANCAAAAGCTCAATTAAAAACATAAATAAATGCTTATCAGAAAAAAATATATATCAGTGAGCTGGGCGTGGTGGTACACGCCCTTTAATCCTAGCACTTAGGAGGCAGAGCATGCAGTATTCTCTTGTGAGTTCAGGCAGCCTGGTCAATAACCGAGTTGAGTTCTAGACAAGTCTGGGGCTACAGGGAGACCTGTCTCAAAAGACCCAAAAAAAAAACAAAAAAAAAAAAAAAGAAATCTTTTTTTTTATAGTAGTCATCATAGATTAATTACCTAAAGACAATATCACATATTCATTTCAATAGATATAGAAACTATTGCCATATTTTCCTAGCAATTTTGGTCTTTTTGAGACAGGGTCTCCCTGTAGCCCCAGCTGTCCTAGAACTCACTCTGTAGACCAGGCTGGCCTTGAACTCACAAAGATCTGCCTGCCTCTGCCTCCTAAGTGCTAGGATTAAAGGCGTGCGCCACCACGCCCAGCTCACTGATATATATTTTTTTTTCTTGATAAGCATTTATTTATTTTTTTTAATTGATGCTTTGTGTATTTCATACATCATTTTCCAATTCAGTTCAGGTGTATATCCCCTTCCCTTCACCCCGCCCCACCCCTACCCATCCCAGATCATGCATTCTGCTGTAACTTTTCTGCATCTTTCTGGGGTTTTTTTGTTGTTTTGTTTTCTTTTTTTTTTTAACAATAAGTGATAATTTGTGAGTACAAGCATCCTTCATGTCAAATGGTAAATCAGACTTGCATTCCTTGGATTAACCACAGCCATGATTCCTTACTTTACAGTGTTTATGAGGTTCAATACCTGTATTGATTTGCCAGTGCTGCCATAGCAAAATACTACAGACTAGTTGCTTCCAATAACAGAAATTTTCTCACAGTTCTGGAAGGTGTAAGCCCAAGATCAAAATATCTTCATGGGAGCTGCAGAAATGGCTCAGCAGTTAAGAGCACTCTTGCAGAGCCCCCACATGGCTGCTAAGAACCATCTTTAAACCGGGTGTGGTGGCACACGCCTTTAATCCCAGCACTCGAGAGGTGGAGGCAGGCAGATCTCTGTGAGTTCAAGGCCAGACTGGCCTACAGAGTGAATTCCAGGCCATCTGGGGCTATAGGGAGACCCTGTCTCAAAAAAAAGTCTTCATGACTGATTTGAGGAGAAATCCTGGAGTTACAGATGCCACTTGGTCCTCACTTGGCCTTTTCTCTGAGCATATCTTGTGCATATCCAAATTTTCTTTTCTTAGAAGGACTCCAGCCAAGATTAGATTAGAACCTACCATATAACCTCATTTCACTTTTAACTAGCTCTTTTAAAGCCTCATTTCCAAATATAGTCACATTCTGAATACTGGAAGTGGTGCTTCAATGTACAAATTTGGGGAGAATATAGTTAAGTCCCTAATATTTTGAACTTTCATACCTAGGTTAACAAGTGAATTTTCTTCATAAGTGAGTTGAGAAGGTTTGGAAAGATTTTTCTATTCTCTGAAACTATTTGTGTAAATTAGAGATTATAGGGGTCTGGAGAGATGGCTCAGCAGTTAAGAGTGCCAACTGCTCTTGCAGAGGACCCAGGTTCGATTCCCAGCACCCACATGGCAGCTAAGAACCATCTTTAACTCCAGTTCCAGGGGAATCTAGTGCCCTCTTCTGACCTCCACAGCATTGCATGACATGGGTGCACCAAACTGCATGCAGACAGTACACTCATACATATAAAAATAAAATAAATAAATAGAGATTATATACTCCTTGAAATTTTAATGAATTTCCCAGTTAAACCTCCATGACTACATTTTTTCATGTATGAGACAAAGAATTTTTATTACATTTCCATTTCTTTAATATTTGTTTCTTCAATTTTTCTTTTCTTTTTTAAAAATATTTATTTTTATATATTTTTTTTTTCTGTATGTGTATCAATGTACTGTCTGCATGCAGGTTTGTGCACCCATATGGTGCAATGCCGCGGAGGTCAGAAGAGGGTCTCGGAATCCCCTGGAACTGGAGTTCTCCTGGAACTGGAGTTTCAGATGGTTCTCGGCCGCCATGTGGGTGCTGGGGATCGAACCCGGGTCCTCTGTAAGAGCGGTTGGCACTCTTAACCGCTAGGCCATCTCTCCAGCCCTTATTTTTATATTTATTGTATGAGCATATTGCCTGTATGTATGTAACTAAGTGCACCCATGACCACCACCCATGGAGGTCAGAAGAGGGCATCGGATTCCCCTGGAATTGGAGTTATGGACAGTAAGTTGACATATGGATGCTGTAAATTGAACCCAGGTCCTCTTCAAGAGCACTTAGTATTCTTCACCACTGAGCCATCTCTCCAGCCCTTCAACTTCCTTCACAGTTATACCTCTTATTGATGTGGAATTCACCTATGTCTAGGGTATAAGATTGGAATTTAATTTTATGATCCTGCCTATTTAATGAGACTCCTTTCCCATCATCATCTGGGTAACTACCCATTTATCATAAATAAAATTTCTATATATACTCCAAAAGATGCTTATTTTTATTTTGCCTTTGTTTTCCAATTCTAATGCACTGATAATATATTTTACCATGTATGCTTAATATTTACAACAGCCTGTGGTGGTATTCTTTGGGTTTGGTTTTAAGGTTGGATTACACTGGGTTGAATAGGAAGGATCTTTCGGACTGGAGAGATGGCTCAGCGGATAAGAGCACTGACTGCTCTTGAAGAGGTCCCGGGTTCAATTCCCAGCACTCGCATGGTAGCTAAGAACCATTTTAAACTGGGCATGGTGGCGCATGCCTTTAATCCCAGCACTCGGGAGGCAGAGGCAGGCAGATCTCTGTGAATTCAAGGCCAGCCTGATCTACACAGCAAGCTCCAGGCCAGCTGGGACTAAAGGGAGACCGCGTCTCAAAAAAAAGGGTTTTGCTCTACTGCCCAGACTGGCTTTGAACTCATGATCTTACCTCAGTCTTTTATGTCTCTTTCTAAAGTGAATAAGCAGAGACTAAAAGGTTACGTTTTTGTTGTTGATCTGAGAGTTGGGTTTTTTTGTTTTGTTTTGTTTCTGAAACAGGATCTCCCCATAGCCTCATAGTAAGCCTGGAACTTACTATGTAGGTCAGGCTGGCCTTGATGTCACAGAGATTCTCCTTCCTCTGCCTCCTGAGTGCTGGGACTAAAAACCTAAAAACATACACCACCACACCACATTATAGTTAAACTAACACTCACATAATTATGAATGGCATGCCAGGACTCTTGACTCTGTTCTTGCCTCAGCTCCCTTAATGCCTGATTAAGCAGCTAATTTCTTGTCCCTAATTCCATCTCATACTAAGTAGCCATTTGGCACCTGCTTTGTTCTAGATATTGTCCTAGAGTCTTTATTTGGAAAACCTCAGGAAGACCTGTGGAAGTTCCCCTGACTCTAATTGACGAGGGTAGTTCTAAATAGCCAAGTGAAACACTGTGGAGCCATTGACTGTGCCTCCTCCTTTGAGCAATTTCAAAATTTTCCTCTACTCTGCCAGAAACATCATGCTCTCAGACAAGTGACACCTGTATTGACCCCTGAACTAAGTTACAGCATAACCATTACTTTCTAACCCAAACTCTGACTGCAATAATAAGCCTCTGTCAGGATGTCCTTGATGGAGATGGTGAATAGTTGTCTTGCACCAGGGTTAAAGTCCCTTAGAGAGAGCTTTGCTCTCATTTTAAGATGTTTTAAGGGTTTCTATGCCCTGACAAGTCTTACAAGGGTAAATATGAATCACAGCCACATTGTCAAATCTACTCAAAATTAAGACACTCATCTCTGATATTCAAAATTACGATGGTGATTAATAAAAAATAAAAGAGATTTTCTGCAATTATGCCAACAAACAGGTTGTTATTATAGACATTATTAGGTCGGTGATTCCTTCTGGTGTTGGAACTCAGCTGTTATTGCATTGTCTTCTGAAAGGAGAAAGTGGAATTGTTTTGCTGCTTGGAGAAGGTAAGAGAATGCATTCCAGTGTTGTAGTGTTAATGGCTATGTACCAAGAGGGACTAATGGGCATTTCAATGAACAAAGCTTTGTGTCCATACCAGATACACATCCATGACTTCTCCCACCATCACTATTATATCATGAACCATGCCAGCTGACAGACTCAGTCAGCCTGATCCAATGGCTGCTAGTACTGCAACTGACATGGGATCTGTTCCTCCTGAAGCTGTTTCTGAATCTGTTTTGATGTTTCAGACCAAAGGTTAAGATAAAGTCAACCCATTCTTTGAACCAAAGATTCTGATCAATATGACATCAGATCAGATCAGCATTCAGTATAAACTCAAGGACCCCAGTCCTGCAGCAATCACAGCCTATACTACAGGAAATCAGACTGTGGGCAACTCTTAGATTTATAACCTGAGATGATGTTGATATGGTGGTGGCTAGAAGTACAGAATTTGGCATTAGTTCTTCATCTCCTGTGGGACCAGTGTGGCTATAATCATATGCAGATTGTAATTGGCATGTTGACCAGTTTGTCCAAAGAAAGATAGTTTCGTAATGGGAAAAGGGGCTGCCGTGATAGTGCTGGAAGATGGTGAACATGCAGTTCAAAGAAGGGATGGATCTGTGGAAGTTTGGGGCTATGGACTCTCAGGCCCATGCTGCCCCCAAATTTGAAGAACCAAGTGCCTTGACACGCATGGGTGCTGCTGTAGAAGGCACAGGGTATGGCATGAAGAGTTTTTCTAAGCCAGCATACATGTCATGGGGAAATGCAAGCAAAGCTATCAAGAATCTCTTTAGGTACCACTCAAGACCCTTGTAGTTTCCTCAAGGAAGGAGACAGAGGATTGGCTGGGAGCTACAGGGTAATCAAGACTTCTCTTACTGCACAGCTTCGCATTGAAAACTATTACCTACTCTAAACCCAGATTGCATCTAACCAGAATTTTATATCAGTTGTGTTCTATAGCTAAGTATGATGGTGTATGGCTGCAATCCCAGCACTTAGGCTGAGGTGGGAGGATCTCTAGTTCAAAGCCAGCCTGTGAAAATCGTGAGTTATAGCTCATCCTGGGCTATACAGTGAGACCCCATCTCAAAACAACAACAAACAATTATAGGCAATGAAAAGCTGATGAAAGACACATCAGGCTCACCAGTTCCCTTGGCTTTGGTATTGATACAACATTGTATTGCTTGCATGTAGGATAAGTCATTTGTAATTAAGCATTGGCATGTTAAATGTTAAAAATAAAATGGGTTTTTGTTTTGTTTTGGTTTGGTTTTTTTTGGTCTTTTCGAGACAGGGTCTCCCTGTAGCCCCAGCTGTCCTGGAACTCGCTCTATAGACCAGGCTGGCCTTGAACTCACAAAGATCCACCTACCTCTGCCTCCCAAGTGCTAGGATTAAAGGCGTGCACAGCCACTATGCCTGGCTAAAAATAAAATGTTTTAACATTTAAGACCAGAAATAAAGTCAAATGTATGCAATCTACCTAACTTCATATTACTGAAAATGATTCTGGAGTAGTGGTGCACACCTTTAAGTCCACCACTCAGGTGGCAGTCAGGTAGACCTCTGTGAGTTTGAGGCTACCCTGGTCTACCTAGCAAGTTTTGGGGGTACATACTGAGACCCTGTCTCAAAAGGAAGAAGAAAGAAAGAGAGAAAGAAAGAAAGGAAGGAAGGAAGGAAGGAAGGAAGGAAGGAAGGAAGGAAGGAAGGAAGGAAGGAAGGTAGAAAAATTGACAAGATTGAATCTGCAGGGCATGGTGGCGAGCCTTTAATCCCAGCACTCGGGAGGCAGAGGCAGGAGGATCTCTGGGAGTTCAAGGCCAGCCTGGTCCACAGAGTGAGTTCCAGGCCAGCTGGGGCTACATGGAGACTCTGTCTCAAGAAGGCGGAAAAAAAAAAATTGATTGAATCATCTAAGCAGTCCCGTGTCCTATTTCTTCTAACTTCCCTTCTTATAGCCCTCTTAGCTGGATCCATGGGAGCCTTGAATAGGAGAACTCCCCAGCCTCTCATGTGACATATGTTTGACTGTTGATGACCTATCAGGCAGCATCCTCCAGAGTGACCTCACCCTCCTTCCATCCTTCCCACTACTGGAGGAGGACTTTGCACGGGCTGTGAGGACGAACAGTTCATCCTATGGATGGCTCTGGTCTCCTCTTGGCTCTATAGAACAGAACCTCGGTATCAGCAGATACTTTAATCCAATAGAGAAATCAGCCTCTGTCCTGTTTAAGTCATTGCTATCTGGTGCCATACAACCAAACCAATATGGTCACTAATATCCCCTGATGTCCAACCACCATCCTGGTTTTTCCAAACATCCAACTTCAGGCCTTCCTTCAGATAACCTTCCTTCTTGTTCATATTGGAAATAGTTGTCCATTTCCTGCTAATGGAAACTGTCAAATAGAGAATGTATTTCACATTAAAGTAATTTTTTGTCAAGTCCAAGGTTTAGACAGCCATAATCACTTCCAATTTTAAGAAATGAGATAACCAGGCTTGGTGGTGCATTTCTTTAATCCCAGCACTTGAGAGGCAGAGGTAGATTGATTTCAGACTAGTCTAATTATTGCGTTTGAGGGCAGCTGGGGCTACAGGGAAACCCTTGTCTCAAAAAAGCAAAACAAGGGGCTGGAGAGATGGCCTAGCAGTTAAGAGCACTGACTGCTCTTGCAGAGGACCCGGATTCAATCCCCAGCACCCACATGGTGGCTGAGAACCATCTGTAACTCCAATTCCGGAATTCCAGTTCCAGGGGAATCCGAGACCCTCTTCTGACATCCGCAGCATTGCATGACATGGGTGCACAAACCTACATGCAGACAGTACATTCATACACATAAAAAGAAATAAAATTTAAAAAAAAAAGCAAAACAAACAGAAAAAAGAACTAAGTTATCAGACCATTAAGATTTAGTTTTTTATTATTTTACTATTAAACTTTTTTAAAAATCTTGCAATTGGTTAATCTTAAAGTAAAAACTAACCGTACATTTGTCTTTATACATTATGTACACTTAGGAAATAAATAGTGCTCTAAGCAGTTAAAAAAGCTTCATTATATACAAACAAGGCTCCAAGCCAAATGGATAAATACACAACTTATAAGGATTTGGTTCCCCCAGGCTTCCATTACTATAAACAGAAGTCAGAAGTCACCAGGATGCAGGGCCAATAACACAGCTTTACTTTGGCAGGAAAGCAATCGCAGATGCACCCAGAGGGCCTGAGAGTGTATTTTGAATTAAGACTCAACTGCCTACATCTTCAGAAGTTTGGCATTAAACACTGATACAACTTTGGCACAGTACAGATTCAAACAATGTTCCTTAAAACCTAAACATAAAAAGTAAGCACTCTCTCCCCCTACCTGATAACATACCCATAAAAAAATACTCAACCCTTTGGCACAGGCATTCTCTTGGTTACATATTAATAAAGCATTTGGAATTTTATGGACAGCTTTAAAAAAAAAAACTCTTATCACATCAGGGGCATATTGGTAGGAAATGGCTATAGACACCTTCGTGGAGTTTCAGAGAGGATTTCACAAAGTTCCTTCAGGAAACCTCCCTGGGTCCCCAGCTCTGGGCCCTTGGTACATAATCTGGACAGGTAGCTGAATCTCACTAAGCCTTGATTTTGTAAAACAAGGTGAACCATGGCTGCCCTGGTCCCCTTACTCTAATTAGGTGGCACGCATGCAAACTGTCTGAAAACTATACAAGAGGGTCCCCAATATCATGTTTATTCCATTTAATCAAGATCTAGGATTGGAGGCATTTCCAAGTTTAACACAGATAAGGCATTGGTATGAAAGCAAGATATTTCATGGAAGAAAATGCACTGTATCAAATCCCAGTGCCAGCTCTGGCCACGGGGCCTAGCTTCTGCACAGCAGGTATATAGAACACATATAACACCTCCCAGCTCCCTAAACAGCAGGGACTTTGCTCCAAAGCAATCGTAGCTAGCAACTGTGCACCAATGTGCATGACCTTCTGCTAGTGTGACCAAGCATGTCACTCTGGGAGGAAATGTTCAGGAGAGCCTCAGGGGTCCCGCCCATTTCAGCTTGTAGCCCTCCCTTTGGCCCCTTCTGTTTTACCACATGTATATTCATGGGCCACTAAACCAGAAGAGACTCTAGGAACCTCAACTCCATTGGTTCCAAATGCATAAGTTAAGTCATGTCTACAACCCTGTGCCAATTAGTTGAAATGCCCAATAAACATTTGTTCAAAGTATGGGTAATGTAAAAAGAATGCCAACAATGTGTGCTTCAGAGGGTGAGCTGCAGAGCAGCATGGAATGTCTAAGATAGAACCACAATCCATCAGTATATGACATGTGAACTCTCACAACAGGGGCTCAGCACCAGCCTGATCTACTGTCACCCATCTAGGTAATAGGCCTGTCTGTCACTGTAACATGAGGCAGTCCCCAGGGAAAGACCTGTCACTGAGGCTCAGCAAGGCCAAGCAACTGCCAGCCTTCTACACAGAGCCACCTCAGAGCCCATGTTCCTGTTATTGGGAAAACCCAGGGCTCATCTAGCAAAAGGGAGACCTACCCAGTGTGCACAAAAGCTCTGAATAGTCCAGTGCTCACACACTAATCTGGCCTGGCTTCCTGAGGTATCAGCAGATACCTCAGGAGTTTAAAGGAACCAAAGCCCCTCCTGGGACAAGTCATTGTTGTCACCGAGGGTGGGAGCGCAGCAAAGGTAAGCCCAGTGAGCAAGCGCCTCCCAAAGCTCCCGGATCAAGGCTGAGAGGGGTTTTCATCAGGTGTGTCTTCAGCAGTAACTTTCCTCCATGTGCGTGGACAGCGGGGTTTAGGCGCAGGCTACAGGACTTCGTGGTCCATTCAGGCCAGCTCCACAAAGGGACTGGAAGGAACCATGCGAATGCAGTGTTAGCTCACTCACCAGCAAATGAGCAAACTACGCTCAAATAGAGTTTTCTGACATACCTATGGGGCTATTTTACTGACTTTTCAAAAGCACTGGAAAGAGCCTGATGGCTTCTTTTTCCTCTCTACCCAAAGGTGCCACAGTTTCTCTGAGAAACACCCATGGGGGACTTGTCTTGACTGGTATGTGCACATGTTACAGTCTATGAATTTATGTGTTTTGCACAACATTCACACACACACACACACACACACACACACACACACAAAGTGTGAAGAGACTACCAAACCATTCTCTAATCCTTGTTCTAAAAGCATAAACTCAATCTGAAAACAAAGACTCAAGTGTGGAAGGAAGGGAACCTGGTGGGGTCAAGAGACCTGAGTCCTAGTCTCAGCTGGGAGCCTCTCTGGACCTCAAGCTCCCTATCGGTGAACCAGTGAGCAGTGTCCATATCATCAGGTAGAAAACTAATGGCATTGCCTGTGACTAAGGATGCCCCAGCTTCCTAGTGGGCCTTTATTCCTTAGACTCCAATTGTTTTGTATGCCTTAGAGAAGAAAGGAAGGGTTGATTTGCTTCATAAAGGAAATAATGTGAGCCAAGTCATAGGTCTCCATCATTAGGAAGTTCTAGAGCATAAAAGAAGTATTTTAGCCAGGTGTGGAGTTGCACGCCTTTAATCCCAGCACTCTGGAGGTAGAGGTAGGCAGATCTCTGTGAGTTCAAGGCCAGCCTGGTCTACAGAGCGAGCTCCAGGACAGCTGGTACTAAAAGGGAGAGACCCTGCCTTAAAAAATACCAAAAAAAGGCCGGGCGTGGTGGCTCACGCCTTTAATCCTAGCACTTGGGAGGCAGAGGCAGGCGGATCTTTGTGAGTTCAAGGCCAGCCTGGTCTACAGAGTGAGTTCCAGGACAGCTGGGGCTACAGGGAGACCCTGTCTCGAAAAGCCAAAAAAAAAAAGTATTTTATCCCTTATAGCAGTCTTTCCTGGGTATGTACAATCTAATCAATGAAATGAATGTATGTGGGGGCACATGGAAAGGTGTAAATGTAAACACAAACCAAAAGAAGTACACTAATGATAGAGGGAAATCAGATGAGCCTGCACCTGACTGCTACTCTTAATGCTTCCTGAAGTCATCAATAAAATTTAATGATTCTGTAAGTCACTGGATGCAGGTGGGCACACACTAAGTACCCAGTGGATTACTATCCAGTAAACTGGTGAAGGCAAAGGGCAGGAGGTAGGAATGGCTGGATGATTGGCCCCCCTCACCCTCAGCAGGTGTTTAGGCTCAGAGAGTGTAAGACAGACTCCCCTCCAGGATTCCACTGCCACACACTATGAAAAGGGCCTTCCTCTACCTGGAACCATGGGTTCTAGCAGCAAGCAATGAGGTATGAAGCAAGGCAGCCTGTCTCACTCAACACTACAATCAAGCATTCTTGTTTCTCAAAGGGAGACAATTAGACCCACTAACATCCACTCACAATAACCTGGTTCCAGAGAACCTAAAAAAAGGAGTGACTACTTTGTGCCTCCTCTTCCCCTTCCACTCTCCTGGCTATTCTAACCAGGTGCCAGAAGGAAACTAGAAAATGGACTTTCCCCACCCTGTCACTACAGAGGAGGCTCCAATCTAAGAAAACATGGACACCAATGTGGGGAGTGACCCAAAAGACCTCACAGCATAACCATGTACAATCAGCCCCAGAGAGGGCGAGGCAGGGAAAGGGACAGAGGGACAGATGCCTTCTCTGACATGCAGTTCACTTACGTGGTTGTCAACTGCCTTCCAGCAGGTCAACTTCAGAAAGGAAGAACTGTCTCTCTGGTTTGTTGACTCTGTGCCCCAAGTGTCCCCAGGTCCACACCCAGCTAGGTGAGTGGTCAGGTGCTCATGGAACACAAAAATCCTAGTTACCTGCTTTCATTTTTCATTCTCCAGCCATCCTGACACTTGTGAAACCACAGCTCTTGCCCAGGACCGATGTTAGTGTTCTCAGGGTCTCGTGCACAAAATGTCATTCTAAGAGAAAAAAAGAAGCCACCATTACACCCCAAACCCTACGGAGTCTAGACAGTGCCTTCTGAATTCATCACAGATGGGAAGAGGAGAGAGAAACCTTCATCCTGTCACCCCTGCTCCAGAGTCTTCAAAACTTCCCCCTCCCTGCTGGACTCCTGAATGTCTCGCTTTATGATTTGACGTCATGAAGCCTCAATCATACATCTACTTTCTTCCCTATATTCCCAAAAGGCTGCCTGACTCTCTTGGGGTCATGACCTCTTGGAAACTCACTCCTTGCTCAAACCTACACAAACCTGAACATCCTGGACCTCTCAACTTAGTACAAGAGCAGATTTTCTTATAAATGTTGCTTTTGTAATTGTTGCTACTTATAGCATGAAGTTAAAAATTAAAATTTTCTTTTACTTTACAATAGGCTATGCACCAGACTTGAAGTACCTGTAAGATAATGCTCCATAATATTCACTGACAA
Source organism: Rhizomys pruinosus (assembly GCA_009823505.1). NCBI lineage: Eukaryota > Metazoa > Chordata > Mammalia > Rodentia > Spalacidae > Rhizomys > Rhizomys pruinosus. The sequence continues at coordinate 6,931,076 of VZQC01001095.1, read as the reverse complement.
AAGCAACTGGAACTCAGACCCAGGTCAAAACAAAGGCTCTGGGCTGGAAAGATGGCTCTGTAGTGAGAGCACTTGTTACTCTTAAAGAAAACCAACTTCAGTTTTCAGCACCCACATCAGGCAGTTCACAACCACCTTTAACTCCAGCTCCAGAGGATCTGATACCCTTTCCTAGCCTTCGAGGGCACCCACACTCACATACACACACCTATATACAGACACAAATATGCATATAATTAAAAATAAAATATTTTAGCTGGGGCTACAGGGAGACCCTGTCTCGAAAAGACCAAAAAATAAATAAAATAAAATAAAATAAATACTTTAAAAGAAAAAAAATTAGCTGGGCGTGGTGGCACATAACTTTAATTCCAGCACTCAGGAGGCAGAGGCAAGTGGATCTCTCTGAGTTCAAGGCCAGCCTGGTCCACATAGTGAGTTCCAGGACAGCTGGGGCTACAGGAGCACCCTGTCTCAAAAAGACAAAAGAGAAAGAGAGAGAGTCCCAGCCCATAGACAGGCAAGAACATTAGAAAGAATGATAACCATTTCATAATAGCTGTGATGGGCAATAGCTTGTGGTGCTCCATGTAGCCTTGGTGATGTACGATTACCACACTCAGTGACCAACAGTGTGGGGGGCACTTCATCCTGATGCTGAGGCAAGACAAAAGCCATATTCTGGATCTTTCCCAGGGAGCTTAAGTATCTCTGGGCCTACATGTTTTCAAACTTATAAAAATATAGCTTAGTTGACTCACAATCAGGAAATGCAAACTAATACAACAGAAGACCCGCTTCCACCTAACACAGCATCCTACCAGACATGGACAGGAAGCAGGGGAGGGGAAATATTATGCTAGAGTCAAAACTGAAAATTAGTCTAACCACTTTGGAGAGGATTTTAAAATATCTCATCAGGGCTGGAGATGGCTCAGTGGTTAAGAACACTGACTGCTCTTGTTGAGGACCTGGGTTTGATTCCCAGCACCCACATGGCAGCTAACAACTGTCTGTAACTCCAGTTCCAGGGGATCTAATGCCTCTTCTGACCTCCGAGGGCATTGCATGACATAGGTGCACTTACAAACATGCAGACAATACACTCATACATATAAAATAAAAATAATAAAATATTTTTTTTATTTTTTAAAATAAAAAATAATTAAAAATCCCATCAGATTAGAGAGTACAGCAATTCCACATTTTAGTACGCAGGCTACCAAAAAGCCCTCATACACATGAGGAAAATGTGAAGGGTGCTCATCTCAGCATTATTTGTAACTATAAAAAAGCAGCAAAAACTGAAAATCTGCATAAAAATGGCAAAACCGCTGGGCATGGTGGCACACACACTTTTAATCCCAGCACTCGGGAGGCAGAGGCAGGAGGATATCTGTGAGTTCAAGACCAGCCTGGTCTACATAGTGAATTCCAGGACAGCTGAGACTACAGAGAGACCCTGTCTCAAAAAGATAAAAAAAAAAAATGGCAAAACACTCCTAGTATAAGAACACAGCAGTTAAACATGAACAGATTACAGCTACATGTATAGGACAAATTTCATAGACAATAGCCAAATTTTTTTAAATATCCCATAAAATTGGATGTCCAATCATGTAAAATATAGAAGCATCTAAAACAGTTATACATAGTCTTTATCAGTATAAACAAAAAGTACTACTGGGCATAAAAAAATATAAAGATTAGGAAGCAGAGGCAGGCAGATCTCTGAGTTCAAGGTCAACCTGGTCTACATAGCAAGTTCCAGGACAGCTGGGCTACAGGAAGACCATGTCTCAAAAAGACCAAAATAATAATAATAATAATAATAATAATAATGGGAAACATATTGCCGTTCGTTAATGTGATATTTTCATTATATTTAATCTGAAAGAAAGGAAGGAAATGGGCACAAAGGGGCTCCAACTGTTTCTATAATGTTTGTACTTTTTATTTTACTGTATTTGTATTTATTTATTTTATGTTTGTGAGTGTTTTGCTGACATGAATGTAACTGCACCATGTGTATGCAATGCCTACATAGTCCAGAAGAGGGTGCTGGATCCCCTGGAACTGGAGTTAAAGATGGTTAGCCACCATGTGGATGCTGGAAACCCAACCTGGGTCCTCTACAAGATCAGCAAGTGCTCTTAACCACTGAGCCATCTCTCTGGCCCCATGTTTTTACTTTTAAATTCTTACATCTGAACCTTATTTGGGAAACTGTTTACATTTGTTAACTCTCAATGGTGATTTAATGAGTGTTAACTATATTTGAAATATTTTATAATAATGATCCTCTTTCTGCTACCACACCTATGCGCATAGGCTGCACTTAAGAGCTCAGAGGAGTAAAACAGATACAATTATGGGGATCACAGGCTTGGTACTAACAACTCCCCACTCACAAAATCCCCCAGGCCAAGATTTCTAGACTAGAATTTCTCAAAGGAGGGACCCAAGGCACCAAGTCACTCCCTCTGCTCCCAGTTGGTCCATGGATAATAGATATAAACACAAGGCACGTGAAGAATTATAATGGAAACAAAGTCAGAGGAATAACAAAGAGGGTGTATGTAGGCTGCTTCTTCCACCCCAAAGCTGGCAGTGACCGCTCAGAGGTCAAGAGGGAAAAAAAGTCTTCTGTCCTGATAAAAGTCTCCATGGCTTTGCTGGCTTTGAGCCCTCCTTTAGTAGAGTCAGGGCACAGTAACAAGAGTTGATATACAAAGGTCTGGAACTCTCATGCTAAGTTTGGGGTTCAAAGAAATTGGAGGCTGCCAGCTGGCACAGTGCAGAGTGCTCTCTGCTAGTGGAAGTTCAGACAGACCCCAGCCCCACATCCCTGACCAGAGCCTCAAAAGAAAAGACACAATACTTTCAAAGGGAGGTACTGGGAAAGGGTAGGTCTTGTGGAAGTCCTCACTGGTGGACCAGGATGCTCCAGTTTTCCCCACGATAAACATCTCACAAGACTGCACTCCTAGAGAGCCCTGTCCACAAGAACCCTCCTTCCTCTGGCACAGGACTTGGCACGCAGAGAAAGCACCGAACTCCAGCCTGCCCTTGCCCACCCATTCCGCTGGCGGCTATGATCCAGGCATAAGATGCACCTTAGTTGCCAGAAGCCTTGATCCGGAAGTCACAGTTTCCTTTCAGAGATGTTTATGGTTTAGCTGGCAGCACGCTCTGAATTTGTTAAGGGCTGAGAGTGCAAAGCAGAGCAAAGGATCAATGTAGAAGAGCCACATGGCGGCTAAGAACCGTCTGTAACTCCAGTTCCAGGAGAACTCCAGTTCCAGGGGAATCTGAGACCCTCTTCTGACCTCCGCGGCATTGCACGACACAGGTGCACAAACCTACATGCAGACAGTACATTCATACACATACAAAAAAACAAAAAAAAAAAAAAAAGAGGAGCTTTGTGCTCACCTCTCACAGAGTCGGAAAGGGGCAGAAACACTTACTTCCGCTGGGTTTCCCCGGACTTGACACGGATGCGTCGGATATGCAGCTCGCGACGGGGATTGCTGGGTTGAGACAGGTAGCTGCGAAGCTCCTTCCATAGGTTGTACCAGGACTGAGCTATCCCCTCCCAGGTGAGTCTGATCTTCAAGAGATCGCCCAAGTCCTCTTCAGTATAAATCAGAAAAGTGTTGGTGGCATTCAGCCCGATGGGCTCCACTCTACAAGGTAAAAGAGAAACTCACCTCACTTCCATGCCACCTGGGAAACGGGCACACTCTGCTGGGTGCCCATCTCGGGCTCTCCATGTTCCCAGTTTACAGGAACAAGGAAGCTTGGTTGTGCCCACCACACTTAGCTTATAATCAAAACCATTCCTAATTCCTAAGAGATAGGACCAAGGAAGAACAGAAATGAGAAAACACTAAGAATCACAGCCCTAGCGAGCACAGTGTTCTTCAGCCTGAGAAGGAGCCTACTCCAAACCCTCTTCCTGTGTGTGATTGTGCATGTACAACCCTTGTCTCCCAACGAGAACTTGAGCCCTAAAAAGTATGACTTTGTTGACTTCCTTGCTTCTTCCCTCCCTCCCTCCTTCCCTCCCTCCATCCCTCCCTCCCTCCCTTCCTTCCTTCCTTCCTACCTTTTTTCCTTCCTTCCTCCCTCTCTCCCTCCCTTTCTTGCTTGCTTGCTTGCTTCCTTCCTTCCTGTCCTGCCTCTTTCCATATACCTTTTCATTCTTTCTTTTCTTATTTCTTTTGTTTTGTTTGTTGACCAGGTCTCATATATTTCTCAGGCTGCCCTGGAATTCACAGTCCTCCCGACTCAGCCTCCTAAATGCTGGGATTCCAGGCATGCACCACTACACCCAGCTCTGATATTTCTTCATTATGCCAACATCACCTGACAGAGTGCTTTGTCTCTGATGAGAACTCAACAAACTCTCTACAGACTCCCATGTGCCCTCCCATAGTTTATCATTACAGAAGATCCAGGGGTGACGTTCGAGTTCCAGATTCCCTAAAGCCTTGGGTGTCAGGCGTTGCCTGAGATGAAACAGCGGTTTCTGTGCAGCTGATCCAGCAGTTTCTCACACAGCTGATTCATCTTGGAAGCTTCCCTCCCAGAAACCCTCTGAGTCAAGGACTTGGAGAGCACACAGAAGAGAGGAAAGAAAGGACATGGATTGATGCCAGCAAAAACCACCCAGCTCCTCCCCCGGGCAAACCAACTTGACTCTCCTGTACCTCTTCCAATAGCTCACTTGTACTCTCATTTTCAGACTAACTAGTTCTCTGTCCTGAACCCAAGCCGCAAAGCACTTACGTTTCCAAGGGCAGAATCTGAGAGTCTGCATTAGTACCATACAGGGTGACATGGAAGGTGGGCTGGTTTTCTCCCCTGCTCTTATAACTGAAGATGTGGATTTTCATCTGATAGTGGTAAACTGCACAGACAACAGAACAAAGACCTCTGTGAGCCTTGCTCACCACCCCAGGGCACCCCAGCCCATGCCAGTCACCCAGCACACTGAATTTTAGAGATGGGCATTGTGTGGGCCCAAACCAACCTCTGCCTTGCTCTGGTCTTGCTCTGCCCATAGGATGAGAAATCACGGAGAAAGTGCCCTAATCTTGGGGTTCAAGAGATATTTGAGGTTTAGGGCCTACCTACTTTCTACTGTGTGTGAGACCCTGGATTAAGAACCAAGGTATTAACCTCTCTGAGTCTCAACTTCCTCATATATAAAGTAATATTCACCAAATACTATATACAGGTTATAAAATATAAGCTGTCATTTCAGTCATCTGTTCATGCTACTTCACATTTGTTAAAATTGAATGAGAAATATGAAAACACGCCCCCATGCCTGCCATTCCCACTGTTCTCACCATTAACTTCTTTTTTTTTTTTTTTGTTTTTTTTGTGCCAGGGTCTCGCTGTAGCCCCAGCTGTCCTGGAACTCACTATGTAGACCAGGCTGGCCTTGAACTCACAGAGTTCTCTCTGCCTCTGCCTCCTGAGTGCTGGGATTAAAGGCATGTGCAACCACGCCCAACTTCACCATTAACTTTTTTTTTCTTTTGCCCTCCCCCGCCACCCACCATTAACTTTTAAGGAACAATTTTACTAGGGAATGCACAATATAATTTAATTTTCAATAACTTGGCACAGCTGAGTGGGCCACTTCTCCTGGGCTCTTACATACCCTGTTCTGCAACAATGTATAAAGGAAGAAAAAAAGCTAAGGGATTACTTGAGAGCCTAAAGAAAAGTTACCTCTGAAAGGCATGCCAGCCCGGGTTTTTAGGTACATTTTGCTGTTCCTTTTGTTTCTCATTTTCTTAGCATTGTAGCCAATGCTATTACAGCGATTCTTCCGGCAGCTGAGACAGATCCCCTTTTTGAAGCGGTTGGAGTCTGTGCACTGGAAGGCGAAGCTCGGCTTGTCCTGATTCACTAGGGAGTCCACAAAGAGGTGCACAGCTCGCTCATGCTCACATTTCACCACCTCTGTGATTGCTGGGTACAGGAGACAAGGAACACGTGGATAAGCCACTTGGATGATTACACCACTCAGCCAATAATTACTATACACCTCATCATGACAGCTGTGTTGATTGAGACTGCTAATGTATAGTTCTTCATACCTGCTCAATGATGTGCCTGGCTCCTATTAAGAAATAGAGGAATTTAAGACCGTTCCAACCACCTAACTGTCCATTCTGTAAGTGAGGGAAGACAACAGCAATATACTCAGAGAAATAGTTTGGACACTAAAATTAAAATAGAGTGATGAAGACCAGCTGTGTGGAAGCAGTCGTGAAGTTCTTACAGTTAGAAAAATGCCAGAAAAGCCAGGTGTGGTGGCACAAGCCTTTAATCCCAGCACTCAGGAGGCAGAGGCAGATGGATCTCTGTGAGTTCAAGGCCAGCTTGGTCTACATAATGAGTTCTAGGACAGCTGGGGCTATAGGGAGACCCTGTCTCAAAAAGACAAAAAAACAAAAGGGGCCGGATGTGGTGGCACGCCTTTAATCCTAGCACTGGGGAGGCAGAGGCAGGCAGGAGGATTTTTTTGAGTTCAAGGTCAGCCTGGCTCTACCCAAAGCAAAGTTCCAGGCCAGCTGGCCCACAAACTTCAGGGAATCCCCCCCCCCCCCAAAAAAAAACCAAAAAAAAAAAACTCTCTCTCNACAATGTATAAAGGAAGAAAAAAAAGCTAAAGGGATTACTTGAGAGCCTAAAGAAAAAAGTTACCTCTGAAAGGCATGCCAGCACCGGCCGTTTTTAGGTACATTTCTGCTGTTCCTTTTGTTTACTCATTTTCTTCAGCATTGTAGCCAATGCTATATACAGCGATTCTTCCGGCAGCTGAGACAGATCCCCTTTTTGAAGCGGTTGGAGTCTGTGCACTGGAAGGCGAAGCTCGGCTTGTCCTGATTCACTAGGGAGTCCACAAAGAGGTGCACAGCTCGCTCATGCTCACATTTCACCACCTCTGTGATTGCTGGGTACAGGAGACAAGGAACACGTGGATAAGCCACTTGGATGATTACACCACTCAGCCAATAATTACTATACACCTCATCATGACAGCTGTGTTGATTGAGACTGCTAATGTATAGTTCTTCATACCTGCTCAATGATGTGCCTGGCTCCTATTAAGAAATAGAGGAATTTAAGACCGTTCCAACCACCTAACTGTCCATTCTGTAAGTGAGGGAAGACAACAGCAATATACTCAGAGATAATAGTATTGGACCACTAAAATTAAAAATAGAGTGATGAAGACCAGCTGTGTGAGAAGCAGTCTGAAGTTCCTACAGTTAGAAAAAATGCCAGAAAAGCCCACGGTGTGGTGCGACAAGCCTTTTTATCCGAGACCAGGAGCAGAGTCAATGAATTATGTGAGTTCAAGGCCAGCTCTGTCTACATACATGAGTTCAGGGACAGCTGGGCTATAGGCGAGACCCTGTCTCAAAAAGAGCAAAAAAAAAACAAAAGGGCCGGGATTGGTGGCACGCCTTTAATACCTCGCACTGGTGGAGGCAGAGCAGCGAGGATCTTTGTGAGTTCAAGGTCAGCCTGGTCTACAAAGCAAGTTCCAGGCCAGCTGGCAAACTCAGGGAGACCCCCCCCTCAAAAAAAACCAAAAAAAAAAAAGAAAAAAGAAAAAATGCAAAATACATTAAATGCTAAACATCATCTAGGACAAAGCTCAGCAAAATGTGGCTTGTAGGATGACTTCATGTTTTGTAAATAAAGTTTTATTGTAACAGAACCACAACCACAGTCATTTGTTCATGTTCCCTATGAATACTTTTACAATACCACAACACAGTGGAGCAGTTAAAACATAGACAATATGGCCGGAAGGCCTACAGTATTGCTAACTGACCCTTTAGGAAAATGCCACCAGCACTGTAGTCTAATCCCTTCCATTTGGGGCTATAACCCAAACGTCATACAGAGGAGATAATTTGCTCAGAGTCTAGGGTAGTATGTCATTGTGTCTTAAACTAGAGGCTAAAACCAGTAGTTTAAGTAATTCCCGAAACCAGAAAAATTTGGCAACGGCACCTCTGGCCCTTCCTTACCAGCACCACCAGATTCTTAACAGAAATATAAATCACCCTGGGCGGTGAGAGATAGCCTAGCAAGGTTAGAGCACCCACTGCTCTTGCGAGACCCGGGTTCAATCCCCAGCATCCCACAGTGGCTGAGAATGCCTGTAACTCCAGTTCCAGGAGAAACTCCAGTTTTCCAGGGGATTTAATACCCTCTTCTACATCCGGCAGTGCACGGAACATGGGTGCACAAACTACATGCAAACAGTACACTCACACACATACACAAAATAGAATAAATTTGAAAATTAAAAAAAAATATCACCCGGGCTGGAGAGATAGCCCAGAAATTAAGAGCGCACCGACTCTCTGCAGAGGAACCAGGTGTTCATCCCCAGGCAACCCACCATGAGGCCTGAGAACCGTCATTGTAACCCAATCCAGAAGAATTCCAGTTCCAGGAATCCGACACCCTCTTCTGACCCCGTGGCCTAAGCACAACAGCCGCGCTGCCCACAAAACCTACATGCAGACAGTACCATTCATACACAATAGAAAATAAAATAAAATTCAAAAAATATATTCATACCACGTAGCCTGTGGAGGGTGAGGCAGATGCTTCATGCACGACATAGCAACCTGATATTCACTCACATGGGGAAAGCGAGACTGATTCAATACCAAGTGACCAGACTAAATCCAAAAATGGCACAGAGTATCAGAACGGAGAGAGCCAACTCAGGGCGTTGAAAGAATGGGAAATCCAGAGAAAGCCACTGGATCCCACAGCAGGTTCTGCAAGAAAAGGACTTCAGCCCAAGTTGGCAGAGGCATGCAGAAGATAAAACAGAACAGAAAAGGGTCCTTGGTTTTGCGCTCTCTACAAATGTTACCAAAATATTAATATTTTATACTATTTTTTATTAATTTATTTATTTCTGTAGCTGATGAATGTACTGTCTGCATGCAAGTTTGTGCAACCCGTGTGTGTCATGCAATGCCGTGGAGGTCAGAAGAGGGTGTCAGATTCCCCTGGAACTGGAATTCTCCTGGAATTGGAGTTTTGGACGGTTCTCGGCCGCCATGTGGGTGCTGGGGATTGAACCCGGGTCCTCTGCAAGAGCGGTCGGCGCTCTTAACCGCTAGGCCATCTCTCCAGCCCGAGATATTGTATACTTATATAACTATGTATGCAGTCTGTAAAAATATATAGTAAATCTACCTGCTCTGGCCTTTAAGAATGCCTATAATATATTATGACAGCAGAGAGAGCACAAAACACTAAGACTTTGAAAGCAATCTAGTTATACACAGACATACAAATTTACAAAGAAAAAAAGTCAAATTCACAAAGAAACAATATTATTTTTTAAAAAAATCTAATTACATACGTACAGAGACACACAAATTTCCAAAGACCATATGTAAACATTCATACTAGCTGAGAGGGAAAGCAGGCATGGCAGCAAGGGAACATTTTAACCTTTCATTTTATGCAGTTCTATATTTTTTTCTTTTTTATTGTTACCATTATTAAACTTTTTCCATAGGTCACACATAATTTCTCGATCAAAGTCACTTCCCCTTCCATGCCCCCATCCCACCCAAGTCCCTACACTTCGCCATACATGTCCTTATGCAGTTCTATATTGCTCGATATTTTTATTATACTTATTTATTTAGTTTATGTGTATTGTCACACATATGTGGAAGTCAAAGGACAACTTTTTGGAGTCAGTTCTCTCTTTCCACCATGCAGGTCCTAGGGATGGAACTCGGGTCATCAGGCTTGGTGGAAGCAAGCACCTTTACCTGGTGAGCCACCTCACCTTCCCTATGCTTTTAAATAAACATGTATGCATACCCATTCAAAAAGGAAATTAACTGTGACCTGGAAATGCTAAGTAGAGGGATGGGATGGTTGTTACTGGGCACAGAGGATGACTTGCCACTGTATGAAGAGCTGACAGTGAAGAGGGGAATGGTGTGGCATTAAATCAAACACAAAGCATAAGATTAGGAGCTTACTTCCATGTGCAATTGATCCCAAGATATCATTCAATCCACAGCCTGGCTGGAAGTCACCACCATTGGGGTAAATGTCAATGTGCCCTACGGGCCTCTGAATCCCAATGCTCAAGCCAAAGGAAATCGTGTAGGTGTGCAGAACATCCACAAAGTCTGCATCATCTGGGGAGAGTCTCCTGTCGATGTCCGCCCCTTCAAACATGGGTCCAGCGGGATCTAGACCTGCAACAATGGAAACCGAGATGGATTTTGTCAGGAGTACCAAGCCAGTGAGTCTTGACTTAGAATTCAATCCAAACCTGCAGAATAAAGACAGTCCCTGAGCCCAGCAGCATAAACTCACATACAGAGGGTGTGGAAGAAAATAAAGAACACATAAGTAACTGATCCTAGACGTCATCGTGAGAATTGAGTACCACTGCTTCAAGACCCACACTTTTTTCTGAAGCCTCCTCATGTCCTGATCCCTCAGCCAGCCCAGTATGCCAGCCACAAGACTCACTCTGCCACTCGCTCTGGTGAAGCAAGAATTAGAGCAGTTCTAGAACAAATGCAGCTGCTGGGCCTAAGGCATTAACTCCAGTCATTTGCCCCTCGACACCTTTCACAGCCCTGATTTCTATAGAATTTACAGAATAAATAAGCTGCCTCCTTTCTTCTGGAAGAACTCTGTCTCCCTCAAACTGCTTGACTTGTATTTTGACTCACTCTACCCCTTCCTTCAGTCAGGCCCAGACCCGGGCCCATGTGTGGAACAGTAGAGAATAGCATTTCCCCTACCCAATACAGTAAGAACCCAAATGCCAGGCCTCCAGAATTCCTTCTGCTGTGCATCCATGATGGGAAAGACTTTTTGTGTCCCAGCTTTCTGTGTTGAGCAGGAAAACTGCTCCACAGGGCACTGGTTGTCATGCTTAAAATTGCTCAAATGGTACTGGGGACCTGGTAATTGAGATTCTGGCAGGTAGGTTTTTGGGGGTTTTTTTTGTTTTTTTAATGTATATGACTGTACTGTCAGCATGTGGGTTTGTGCACCCGTGTCATGCAATGCCTCGGAGGTCAGAAGAGGGTGTCAGATTCCCCTGGAACTGGAATTAAAGACAGTTCTCAGCCATCATGTGGGTGCTGGGGATTGAACCCGGGTCCTCTGCAAGAGTAGTCGGCCCTCTTAACCGCTAGGCCATCTCTCCAGCCCTGGCAGGTAGATTTTATCTGTGTGTAGATGCATCAGGTCGGGAACAAAACTGGCCACATATGATATCTTCAACAGTGAGAGACTTTATACAACCATTTAATTCTGAATCACGAAAATCTAAAAGTGAAAGAGAGAAAAGGGAAAGGGAAGAGAAGGGAAGGGAAGGGAGGGGAGGGGAAGGGAGGGAAGGGATTTGTAAAGCATAAATATGGATTTCAATGTCCTTGATCTCCAGAGATCTAATATGTTCTAGAAGACAAGACAGAAACGTAGGTTTATTCTCTAGGTGATCTCAAAAGCTAGTCATTTGTGTAACAGATATTTAAAAAACTTCCCTTTAGCCAGGCATGGTAGTGCATGCTTTTAATCCTAGACTCAGGAGGCAGAGTCAGGTGGATCTCTGTGAGTTCCAGGCAAGCTGGAGCTACAGGAAGACTCTGTCTCAAAAAGACAAAGAAAAAGAAAAACGAAAAAAAAACCTTTCCTTTGCTTCAAGATCATCTAAGAAATATTATCAAGGCTTGATTATAGGAACTGGATTTGTCCCAACCAATAAGGGTCTTTGCCCCATAGATATATAGAGAAGACTTGGAGAAAGTTAAGACATGAGCACAGGAAATGCCCTATTTGGTCTAGAACAGCACTTGGCCACTGAGAATGATCTGCCCTCAGGGGACACTTGGTGGTGACCTCTGGAGAGGTTTTTATTTATCACAACTGAGGGCAGGAAAACTAACAGCATCCACTAGGGACATGGCAGAAATATAACTAACCATCTAAAATATGCCACATAAAACACACACACACACACACACACACACACACACACACACACACAGCAAAGCTCCTCTGATTCCACATGTCAATAGCACCCAGACTGAGAGACCCAGTCTAGAGGCACTAAAGCCAGGAAGGCAAGAACCCTGTCCTTGAGGGAAGAAATGGATAACAAAGCCACATTCCCTAGACCCAGCACAAAGAACCAGGGGTTCACTAGGACTCAAGTGAGAGGGTAATTTTGGGATAAACGAAAGGCAAAGCTGCTTTCTAGAATAAACAAACTAGGTCTCATTATTCATGTAAGAACAGATGGAGGCTATAGCTACAGAGTTTCTAGAAGAATTTGGGATGATTTTTATGGGTGACCAAGGCAGAAAGGGAACCCAAGACACGTAGCAGTTCAACCTTAGCCCATGACCTAAAAGAAAGATGGTACCCAAGTATATACTTCCAGAATAACCCACAAAAGCTGGGTTGGGTAATGCAGGATATAACCCCTGCACTTGGGAGGCAGAAGCAGAGGGATCTCTGGGAGTTCATAGTCAGCCTGGTCTACATGGCGAGTTCTAGGGTAGCTGGGGCTACAAGGAGGCACTGTCTCAAAAAAGAATCAAAACAAAACAGAATGGCCCACAATGACCTATTTGATAGGCTGCAAGGACCAAAGGATGACATAGAGCTCTCTCTCTCTCTCTCTCTCTCTCTCCCTCTCACCATGTGCACTGAAGGGAAAAAAATTGAAGAGGAGAAACATTCTGTTTTGCAACCAAGACAAGAGAGGGGCTCTCTGGTTGCTGAGAACAAAGGTCCCCACCAGACTGGCAGCTCCATGGAAACAAGGCTGTGCTGGAGGAATGCTGGCAGCCCAGAGGCCTCACAGGCCAGTGTGGGGGGCCTTCACCTACCCAGACTGAGCCAGCTCCTGCCCTGACTATGTGACACACATCCATGGTCCACAGGCTAAAGATAAAAGTAACACAATCAACTCTTTACTATACTTTTTAAGCTATACTTCCAGGAGGTAGTGGAAGGCAGGGCTCTGTAATCTAGTAACTGGCACTCAATCCCAGATCTACTACTTACACTGTAAGAGCTATTGGGCTGGTTGTTTGTTTTTTGTTTGTTTGTTTGTTTGTTTTTTCTTTTTGAGACAGGGTCTACCTGTAGCCCCAGCTGTCCTGGAACTCGCTCTGTAGACCAGGCTGGCCTTGAACTCACAGAGATCCGCCTGCCTCTGCCTCCCAAGTGCTAGAGATTAAAGACGTGCGCCACCACGCCCGGCTGGGCTGGTTGTTTAATCATCCAGTCCTCCTTCCCCCATTTTTGAAAGTTGCAAAGTTAGCATGCCGATTAGAGATAGTATAAAGTGCATTTTCACTTACCTATCAGTGAGAGTGCTTGAGGACTTGACTTTACACAGTGTCTAGTCTACAGCCTACACAGAATGCACAGCTAATTCCTATTTCTTGAAGGAATTAATCTGCTTGCTTATTTGTTCACAACTATCTAGTCACAAGTTCAGTTAGAAATGGCTGACTTCCCTAGTATATCACAAACCGCCTTCAGAAGCTAAAAAGGATAAAAGTCCAGCAAATCCCACTCCACAGCCTCCTTTCAAGCAAGACTGGGGTTCAGCTATTCTCTTGTAAGCTTTAGGCTCAGGACCCCTGGCAGCCTCTGCACTGTAGCATCACTACCCTGAGACTCCCACACAGGCTGCAGTCTCCATCCTCCTACCGGTCAGGTCCAGATGAGAAGCCTACCAACAGAAAGGAGAAGAGCAGCCTCCCCATCAGACATCCACAGCAGTGTCAGGCAAGCAACTAGACTGAGGCCAGGCCCCTGCTCCACAGAGGTCAGAGGGAAGATGCTGCTCTCAGGACATGAAGGCCACTGAATGTGGCACTAATTCACCTTCTGCAAGCCCCCCACTGGCCACAGACAAGAGGCCTTCTCAGGAGCTACCACCAGAACAAGCAAAAAGAACTGGAACACTCTGGCTAGCCTTGTCTCATTTTAGATTAGAAACAGGGAAAAGCAAGATCTTTGGTTTGTCCTTGTTGCCAGGGACTCATTGAGCCTTGACCCTGGTAGGGCCTATGTGAGTGCTGCAGTCTGCCCAGCTGGCCTGGCTCTGGAACACTAGAGGATGGCTCTCACGCCATGAAAACTAGAATCACTGGCTCTCGGTAGGCTACTCCCCAGCCTGATTAGTAAGCCGAGTTGCTGAATTTCTTGTTGCGCCCTTCCTGGCAAGAGCTGCATGTAGCCCCCTCACCAGGATTAGTTGCCCCCCCATCCTCCTGCGTTGGGCTTGTCATCTATAGAAGCGTGTGTAGACTGAGGACTATGTAACTGCAAGATTAGGTTGAACTTTTTCTTTTCTTTTCTTTTCATCATCAGAGGATACACTCTGATGCTCCTCTCTGTGAGTCTGTGATGATTGGTAGAAGCTTCCTATATACCCTGCACCGGAAAATAGAGTTTTGAGTTTCCCCCTCCGATGTGTTCCAGGAGTGGTTTTTGCTTTTTCACATTTACCCTTGGTAGAGAGGGGACCAACAACTGGTTGAATGAAGGCCCACAACCCTCAAGGAGTTTGTATGCATATGTCTATGTGTGCATAGCTATTAGAATTGAACCCAGAGAGAGCAACTAAAGAGAGGCCAATAATGATACATAGGTTTGGGTTGGTTTTTTAACTACTCTGCTACCTTGTTGCCAAAATCTGAAACTCTACGTTTATTAACCCATTCTTTATCTAAGGATTTCTTCCTACCTGAGTCCTGTTTTAAATAAAAAACACTACAGGGAGAGAAATGGGTCAAATCTTTCCTCCTTGGTGGTATTATCAGCTATAATTTGAAGATGCCCTCCCCAAATTCATAGGCTGGGAGCATAATCCCCAGATTCAAATGTGAATGGTATTTGGACCAGAGGCCTTTGAGAGATGATTGATATTAGGTGAAGTCTCCAGGGTGGGGTCCTCATGACAATATTAGTGGTTTCATAAAAAAAGAGACCACACACCAGCATGTTTGCGCTGTCTGCCATGTTAGACACTTCCCTCTACCACATTATCATGCATCAAAGAGATGCCAGGGAGCTAATTAAACTCCTATCTATTACAAATTACCCAGTTTATGCTATTCAATTATAATAACAGAAAACAGGCTAGGACATCATCCTTAGTATTCTTAAGGATGGGAAGGGAGCTGAGGATGAATACCTGTAAAGGAATGTTGGAGCCGTGGTGGCGCATGCCTTTAATCCTAACACTTGGGAGGCAGAGGCAGGTGGATCTTTGTGAGTTCAAGGCCAGCCTGGTCTACAAAGTGAATTCCAGGACAGCTGGGGCTACAGGGAGACCCTGTCTCGAAAAGACCAAAAAAAAAAAAAAGAATGTTGGAAGGAGAAAAAGGGTAGGAGCAATAACTTTATTACTAATTTTATTTATTTTATTTTTTTTTTTTTTTGGTATTTTTGAGAGAGGGTGCCCCTGTAGCCCCAGCTGCCTCTCTGCCTCCCGAGTGCTGGGATTAAAGGTGTGCACCACCATGCCTGGCTAGTACTAATTTTATTTTATTTATTTTTTTTTTTTTTGGCTTTTCGAGACAGGATGTCTCACTGGAACTCACTCTGTAGACCAGGCTGCCCTTGAACTCACAAAGATCTGCCTGCCTCTGCCTCCCAAGTGCTAGGATTAAAGGTGTGCGCCACCACGCCTGGCTAGTACTAATTTTATTTTATTTATTTATTTATTTATTTATTTATTTATTTATTTATTTATTTATTTTGGTCTTTTCGAGACAGGGTGTCCCTGTAGCCCCAGCTGTCCTGGAACTCATTCTGTAGACCAGGCTGGCCTTGAACTCACAAAGATCCACCTGCCTCTGCCTCCCAAATGCTAGGATTAAAGGCATATGCCACTACGCCCGGCGTACTAATTTTAATGTAGAGGAAACTTTCTTGTATATCTAAAGGATCCCAAAATAGATAAAAATTTCTTTGATAATTTTTAGAATCATTATATAGTTTAGTCCAAAATCAAACATTAAGAGTTCACTAAGGCGGGGCTGGAGAGATGGCCTAGCAGTTAAGAGCGCTGACCGCTCTTACAGAGGACCCGGGTTCGATCCCCAGCACCCACATGGCGGCTGAGAACCGTCTGAAGCTCCAATTCCAGGAGAACTCCAGTTCCAGGGGAATCCAAGACCCTCTTCTGAACTCCGAGGCGTTGCATGACACGGGTGCACAGACTTGCATGCAGACAGTACATTCATACACATACAGAAATTAATAAAAAAAAAAAAAAAAAGAGTTCACTAAGGGGCTGGTGCTCAGTGGTTAAGAGCACTGGCTGCTCTTGCAGAGGACCCTGGTTCAGTTCCCAGCACCCACATGTTAGCTAACAACCAACCAAAATTCCCTTTCCCTCTGGCTGAACCCAACACCCTCTGGCCTCCATGAACATCATACAACGTGGGTGTACTTATGTACATGCAGGCAAAACACTCATACAAATAATTTTTTTCAAAATAAACATATCAAATTTTTTTTAATTTAAAAAAGTTCACTAAGATGCAGTTTTCCAGATGGAAAAACTCTACTTTGAATTGGGCATCTGGATACCAATATTAGAAAAGTCCTTTTAATTACAAAGTTCAGCCAGTCATTCTAAACAGGTAATTACAATCACTAATAAGAATGTGACCTTAACATTGGAAGAAACCATTGATGGGTGAAATAGAAAACAAGAGGTAGACTTCACACTAGATTCTAACATTCATTCCTTTCTCTAATATCTGGAATATCAGGGATGAAAGACCAAAAGTCAACACTCAGAAGCTTAGAAATCAAGGCTCCATTTCAGTTTCTGCTCTTTCTTTTTATTTATTTATTTATTTATTTTTTTGTCTTTTCGAGACAGGGTGTCCCTGTAGTCCCAGCTGTCCTGGAACTCACTCTGTAGACCAGGCTGGCCTTGAACTCACAAAGATCCGCCTGCCTCTGCCTCCCAAGTGCTAGGATTAAAGGCGTGTGCCACCACGCCCAGCAACTGCTCTTTCATTTTTAGCTATTTGCTCCTGAGCAAGTTGCCTCACTTCTGCTGATTTCCTTACCTGCTGGACTAGACCAGAAATGTCCAACTCTGGTTCAGAACACCCAGGTGGAGACCGGCAGAGGAAGTGTGAGGACGCAGCCAGCGTGCCGGAGCGTTCTTACCTGTGATTCCTTTGAGGACGCAGCCAGCGTGCCGGAGCCGCTCTTACCTGTGATCCGTCCGACTGTTCCTTTCACAAAGTTGCCAGCGTATCCAGCCACATGTGCTCCAAGGCTGTAGCCAATCAAGTGGACGTTCTCAAGAGCAAACTCTTCCTTCTCCTGCAGGAAGTCATGGAGTATGAGCCGAAGAATGTGCTCCAGAGCTTAAAGGGCCACACCAACAATTGCAACAACTCCATCATAATACAGGAGGAGCCACGGGGGCCGTGGGCACGGAGACTCTCTGCAGAATCACCAGCATTGCTGGCCAGGCAGCATAAATGGTCACTGCCTAGGACAGGGTGGCACTTGAAACACTGAGAGAATGGGATGGAGAATGTGACTACAGACTGCATGACTGGGCATTCCTCTACATGTTCTATGACATGGCTTTCTTTCTTTGGGGCAGTGTCTAGAGGGCACAGGGAAAGCAGTGTAGAGGTGAAAGATACCACACTCCCTGCAGACCCAACTACCAGCCACAATCTGCAGCAACCTACTCCGTGCCTGCCCACTTAGACCTTGACCTTACCCTACCCTCAAAAGTTGCTACCTTCCTCATCATAAGTCCACCTGGGCCCCTGCCGTTGGAGCAGTGTCTGATTTCAGAGCACTCTGATGACGGAGGTGGGATAAGAGGTGGGGCTTTGACCTCATGACTCAGAAAACACTTCTAAAGTACCTCAAGATGAACAGAGGAGCACTGTACACAAATCTTTACCAGAATTCTGCCAGAAACCCTAATATTCTTGGGTGGAAGGAGAGTCCAGCTGGAAATGCTCAATTCCTAGGGTCACTTTCCTAGTATCTCCCTGCCCCTCCAGCCTCAGCTAAGTCCACTGCTCTCAAGTAAATCATTAACCTATAAAAAAAGTAAATACAAGACTCCAGATACGTTTTGCACACAATATTTTCAACAATGTATTGGCTGATCTGTTTGAACCAGCCTCCTTCCCATTCCTCAGCATGGCTACATTCCACAGGCAAGAGCAGGCTTCTATAGCTGTTTCAGATTCCATTCTCCAACCACCCTAAGGCCATCAGCTTCTAAGATCAGCAAGTAATCATCCAGAAGGCAAATGTTCTTACAGCAAATAAAGTAAGGGGAGGGATGCAGAGCTCTATCAATAATTAAAAGGCTCTGAAGTAGGCTTTGAAGTAGTTCATGCAATGCTTAATTTAGCAAAAAAAAATTGTAATACCAGAGATTTCCATCACAGTCCGGAAGTTCATGGTAGCAGCATGTGGTCTGTATTTCCTAAGGATATGGGGATTTAAGGTCATGCTTGTGAGAGAAAAAGACTCTTCCATCCCACTTACCTGCAGCCAGTCAAGCATTCTTGCCACACGGTGTCCCACAACCCTGGTGTTATTGACTGCATCTATGTACAGCTGGTGAGCCAGGGGCAGCCAGTCAACGACCACTACATTAGCGTCCTTCTCTCTCGTTTGCAAGGCTGATACGAGTTTATACAGCCAGTTTTCAAACATGCCGCTCATCTGCAAAGAAAACAATTTTTTCTTTTCATTCTCCTGGACTTCAGAAATCCTAATGAGAATAGAATTCTATCCCATGATCCTCTCCCCATCTGACAATGTTCTTAACAGCTGAGCCATCTCTCCAGCTCCTACCATCAAATTTTTCATAGCCGATGTGCCCTACTGTCTATAAACCAGGTGTTGGTGGTAATACCAGCATGAGGTTAGGATGAATCCCTGTCCCTGTCAGGCAAGTGGACTGTCTGGTCCATCCTTCAAAAAGAGCTAGGGAGGATTGCCTTGGAGAATTAGCCCCTCCTTTAGGGATGCAAGAAGGCACTTCCATGATGAGGAAAACACATTATTAACAAATGACTCCTTCCCACAACACATCTTTGCCATCCTCTTGACCTCAAAATAAGAAAAAAATCCAACCCTAGAATCCAAAATTAGAACTCAGAATGCATTTTCCCACAGAAACAAAGTTATAAATGGTGACTAGAAACACTTATAAACCTATCCATACATACATTATCAAACAAATGGATTTTCTGGCTTAGCCTGGGAACCCAAACACTATTTACAATCTTGTGTCTATGGGAAACTGCCATTCCAAGTTCCAAACACACTATAAAAGAACTTTCTGGAATGTTTTCCATTTGTTAGTTACAGGCAGTTAGTATTTGCATTTTGACAGAAGGGCCTTAAAAAAAAATCAAATACATGATTCCAATTGTATTTTGAGGGATGAAAACAGATGGGCAGGACTTTGGTCATCCCTTTAGTCCTATTAGGAAGGTAGAATTTTCCCTCCCACTCCCAACCCTGACCCCAGCTGCTGATGATAGACCTCAAGACCCAGAAAGAATGTAACGGATATGAATTTCTCATCATTAAGAGGATGAATGCCCCCTCCCAATTAGCCTAGGCAGAAATCTGTTCACTTAATAGTGCCATTTTCCTACAGACTGTCATTATATGAATGAATAAATCCCTTGCTGGCCAAGAGATTCTGAAGCTGAGTGTTAAAGCCCTTTTTTGTTGAAGTTTGTCATGGCCTTTCAATGGAAATTGCTCAGCTAGGACACATAAAGAGCCCCAGTGCTTTTAAACGGGGATGTCTCTATGCAAACAGGAGGGCACCATGCCAACAGCAGCCAACCAGCCAGGCCAGCTGGCCCCTGAGATTCTCTGAGCCAGTCAAGTTGCTTCAGCTCAACTCCACTCTTCCAGCAGAATGGGCCCCCTCCAGGCAGTGGTTGGCCAATGTAATTAAGTATAATTAGAGGTCCTTCAGAGCAAGAGGAGCTGGGATGCTGCCCTCAGGACAGCCACCTTCTGAAAGCCCACTGCGTGCCAGCACTAAATGCCACCCTGCTGAGTCCAGATTGCCCCCACAGCAAAGCGCCCATTACATTCTTCACAGCTGTCTGAAATACAAGCAGCCCACAAGGAAAGGGGGGAACAGGGTTTGGCATCTGGAAGCACTACCATTCTTTTTAATTGACCAAAACAAAAGGAACCAAATCTCAGTTAAAGCTGCAGAGCTCCCCCCTGCGCTCACCGTCCATCCATGAATGATGAAAAAGGTTTTCGCTGTCATGTTGAAGCCACAGTCTTCCATGGGCTGGTTGTCACCAACAGAGAGATAGCACCCTTCATCCTCCGGGTCCTCAGATGTGCGGAAGTTAAAAGTCACAGAGGGTTTGACTGTAGTCTGTATCCTACTGGGTTTGTGAAACTCATCTGGAGAGAAAGAACAGAGCATGGCTACTTCTGGTGCCTGCGGTAGGAAAAGCTCTGGATCTTGTTTAGGTCCATTCTTGAGCCATCTGGGTTTTGGTTTTTATACCTACTAAATATTTCCTCTTTGCCTTTTAAGAGAATTGTGAGGATATTATAAATTAGATATCTTACCTATACTCAGTATTTATTTATACTCATTTCCATGGCCCTTAAATAAATAGCTGTCTCTCTTCTTCTCTATTCTTCCCTATTAAGTTAATTTGTTCTTCCTTCCCTTCCTCCAGTTCTTACTTTTAGAAGATGGATTCTCTTTTCCTGAAATGCTTAAAATCAGTTGAGTTCAGAATTTAGAAATTTTCATATTTTAAAAAGGTATGGGCTGGAGAGATAGCCTAGCGGTTAAGAGCGCCGACCGCTCTTACAGAGGACCCGGGTTCGATCCCCAGCACCCACATGGCGGCCGAGAACCGTCTGAAGCTCCAATTCCAGGAGAACTCCAGTTCCAGGGGAATCTGAGACCCTCTTCTGACCTCCGCGGCATTGCACGACACGGGTGCACAGACCTGCATGCAGACAGTACATTCATACACATACAGAAATAAATATAATTAATAAAAAAAAAAAAGGTATTATGAGCTGGGCATGGTGGCGCATGCCTTTAATCCCAGAACTCAGGAGGCAGAGGCAGTTGGATCTCTGTGAGTTCAAGGCCAGCCTGGTCTACATAATGAGTTCCAGGCTAGCTGGGGCTATAGGGAGACCCTGTTTCAAAAAACTTTTTTTAATTTAATTTAATAAAAAAAAAAAGGGGGGGTTACAAGTAGCCTTCTGCCAGCCTGGATCAGGTCTGCCTGCCAGATGAGCTCAGATCATCAGGTAAGGTCAAATCTTGCTGCCATACAAGTTCCCAGCAAATATTCCAGTTTCAAGAGATTTTGGATTTTACAATTGGAGGTAAGAGGCTGTTGACCCTGTATACAAAAGGCTTTCCCTGGCATTCCTCTGAGCCCTTTACAGTGCTAACAGTTTGTTTCATGAATGGCTGAAACCATGGAAAAATTCCACCGAGCAGCAAAGTGCTTTCTGGCTCTGCTGCTTACACACAGTGTGGCCTTTTCCTGCTCCCAAAGTGTAAGTCATGATACTGATGGTCCTATGGCCATGCAACAGTAAGCAAGCACTGTCATTGCCACTCTACTTCCAACAACCATTAACCAACCCCTGCCAGCATTCATTCAGCAATCCTGGTAATTCTCCCTTGATAATAGAGTAGGAAAATACAGTGTACTCTCCTGTTACCCAGTAGTCATGAGGAGCTATCAAATGAGCATCCAGGAGATTAATTTATCCCAGAGTCAAGAAATGAAAAGATAAGCTGAGTCCAGTGACACAGGCCTATGATCCCAGCTACTATGGATGCTGAGGGAAGAGAATTGCAAGTTCAAGACCTGCTTAAGCTACAGAGTAAATCAAAGGCCAGACTGAGCAGCTTAGCTAGAACTTGTCTCAAATTTAAGTAATAATAATAATAATAATAATTAGTAGTAGTAGTAATAATAATAATAATAAAAGTCTGGGGATGTAGCTCAGAGATAGAGTGCTTACAGTACATGCTTAAGGCCATAGGTTTAACCTCTGGTACTAAAAAGAAGAACAAAGGAGCTAGGAAGTAGCTGGTTGCACAACCAGAGTTAGATACCCAGCACCACATAGATGGGGTGTGGGTGGGAGCTGGCACATACCTATAATCCCAGACAGGAAGATCAGAAGTTCAAGGTCGACCTCGGCTACACAGAAGTTCAAGACTGGCTTGGGCTTCATGAGAGCCTAGCTTACAAGAAGAAAGAGAAAGAAAGCAAGAAAGCAAGGAGGAAAGGAAGGAAGGAAGGAAGGAAGGAGGGAGGGAGGGAGGGAGGGAGGGAGGGAGGGAGGGAGG
>VZQC01001095.1:6884892-6908185 GCA_009823505.1 Rhizomys pruinosus | reverse complement strand
GGAAGGAAGGAAGGAAGGAAGGAGAAAAGGAGGCAGAAGAGGAAGAGGCGAAAGATTAATCATGGGGGAAAAACATAGTTGTGCAGAGGGTGTTGGTAAAAGGGGCCAAGGGAACACAAGGGTTGAGGGAAAATGTAGCAGATGTAAGAGGAATGGGAGTCCAGAAAAGGCAGCTAAAGGCGCATAGGCAGAAGGAAAGTTAGCTGTCAGGAAAGTAATAAATTAAGGCCCTAACTAGCAGAAACTTAAACCACAAACATATTAGTTCCACAGCTCTCCAACTTCCCCATCAACAGCCACACAGAGAGCAGATGGGAGAGTTTTAGAGAGAAGGGGACTGCTGGCCTCCTGAGACAAACCTGTGGCCGAACGGACACACAAGGAGCACTACCCTGGCATCTGGCTTGCTCTGACCCCAAGATTCTCTCGCTTTTCTCCTTCTACTTAGTGGCAGGGTGACTTTGGCTTCTGGGAATTTATGGTCGTTTGTCACCCAGCTGTCCTTCATTCTCTCATGTCCTTCAGCTCCTGGCTGAGGAGCCAGGTTCTCAACAAGGCCCTCCCTGACTACTAAAATAAATATACCACCTTCCCTCAGTAGCACTCCAAACCTCCCTCCTCCGCTTTATTTTCCTGCCTCACCCTGAGCACCATTTACATTCACTTTCACTAGTTCCCACCACTGAGATCAAGCTCCACAAGGATAGGGGACTGCCACCTCTTCTGTTTTCTTCTGTCTTCACCCACCACCCAAGAGTTCCTGCTACTAAGCAGGAATGCTGTGAATGTTTTCCAAATGAATGACACTGCCCCTAAATACTCAGAACCACTGAACACAGGAACTTTAGCATTTCTTCAGGAAACTAGAGATGTCACCTACCTGTTATGATTCTAGCTAGCACTAAAGTTGAAAGCATGCTAAGCAAAGGAGGACTAGCTTGTTCCAATTAATGTTCCCATATGCACATAAACCAAGGCGGACTAGCAGCCTTTGGAGCCATCTTTGCAGACTAAATGAAATGATAGGGCTGGGTTTGGTAACTGCATACAACTAGCTGAAGCAAGCTCTGGGCGACCCCACCCTTACTCCACCAAGGCAGTTTTCCTCAGATGGAAGAGACTGCCTTGCAGAATCAAGCAAGAAGAAGAGGAAGAAGAAGAAGAAGAAGAAGAAGAAGAAGAAGAAGAAGAAGAAGAAGAAGAAGAAGAAGAAGAAGAAGAAGAAGAAATAATAATAATAATAATAATATGCAAGATGCTACAAGGAAGGGAAAGAGAGGGGGGAGGAAGAACATTTGGGAAGGAAAAGTTGACAACCTGGAGGAATGAACTGGCCAGGAAGCTTCTCACCCCAAACCACAGACCAGATGTTTCCTACAAGCACTCATCAAATCCCAAGCCAGCCATGCTGCCACCTTAGCTTCCGTAACACCTAGGCTCGGTTGAAAAGGGCCCCAGAAGTCAAAGCTCTTTCTAACAATCTCTGGCCTCTCCAGCCTCCAAAGACAGCACAAGGTCTAAGCGCTTGCTTGTGGCGACTCAGCTAGCTGGACAGCGCTGAGTAAGGGACCCACAGAATGGAAGGGGGCAGGAGCAAGAGCCAGGGCACGAGTCCGATCGTCCACAGCCGCCTCCTGGATGGCCTGCTAGCAGATGTGGCTTCCAAGGCGGAGGAAAAGAAAAGCCACAGTACAGCGGGAAAGGATTTCCTAGGAACAGAAGAAGGGTCATCAGGACAGAGGGAGCCCAGAGCAAAAAAGAAGGGGGAAGGAGGGTAATAGAAATAAATGCACGTTACCTTCCAGAGGCCCTTGGGGACCAGAGGACTCGAGGCTTCCCGCCGCGAAGCAACAATAGACGCTCCAGAAACAGAGCAAAGGAACCGAGTTTTTCATCCTTCCCTGCCACGCCCCCTCCCCCTGAAACAGGGTTTATGAAGGGGAAAAATGACACCAAAACCTCTACAGCCCAGAAGTGGGAAGCCTGGTCTCGGCCAGAAGATGATGGGCTAGATAGCCGGAGGAGAAGGTGGACACTGGATCTGGCTGCGCTGGAGCGTGGCGGGGCTTGTCCTGCCGCCCGACCTGCCCAGCACGGAACGGCCGGGAAGTCAGGAATCGCCGCTGTCACACCGCAAGCTCCTGGAGAGGTAGCTTTTTAAAATATCCGAGTCATCTGACCCATCGCCAGATGGTTATTTGCATAATTTATTCCCATCTTTGGACTCTGATTGGTCACACCTTCACGGACGCCCAAACCAAGAACTTCCCAAAGTTTGAATGAAAGTGCGACACACCCACCGCGTAGACACCGGCACGAGTAGGTTCGCTGTGTCTCTGGCCAGCTCCGCAGGTTGCCACTCTGGTTGTCCGTACTTACCTTCGTATCTTCCCGCAGACCCCTAGGTCGTCCACTCGCCTCTAGAGCCCCCAAAGGGACCTTTCCCGAAGCCCTGCGCCCGCTGGAGGCGCGATCCCCGGAGCCGGAGATCCTGTCTCCAAGCTGGAGCGCTACGCGCGCTAGGACAGTCTCTCCTCCCGCGGCCGAGGCTACGGGCGCACGAAAGTCCCCTGGCCATCGACTCCATCCCTCCGTCCTGCTGTCCTTCCCGCCCACTGAGGGCCGCAACAGGTGCAAGCGGCGTGATTGGACAAAGCAGGGTAGAGCTTCGGACTCGGCTGCGGTCCGCTTTTTACGGATCTCTCTCCTCAAAGATCTCGATCCACCACTAGCTGCGACACTCCCACTCCGACGAGCCACCCAACTTCTCCAAGGCCATTCCCTCCTCGGCAGTGAGAAGGAAAACAGTCCCCGCCGCTTAGGGATCGTGGGAAAATTAAAGAGCTCGCGCGGGAAAGCGTTTAACATACGTAGGTGCTTTGGGGTGGAGGATGGAGCGACACCCGTCCACCGTTTCCGAAGGGAACAGAGAGCCCAGAGTGGACCTGAGAGGGTCTAAGACCCTTACGTAGCTCAGCCTGGGTCCACATGCCGGAACTCCCTGATGAATGGAAATAAACACCTCTTTCCTCTCTTTTCTCCATCGTTTTCTCCCTCTTTGATCTGGATCGTGTGGCTTT
Organism: Rhizomys pruinosus; assembly: GCA_009823505.1. Lineage (NCBI taxonomy): Eukaryota > Metazoa > Chordata > Mammalia > Rodentia > Spalacidae > Rhizomys > Rhizomys pruinosus. The sequence goes on along the minus strand of VZQC01001095.1, from coordinate 6,905,105 downwards.
GAGCAGCGAGAGGACTAACCTGTGATCGCAATCCGCATCCAGCCCAGAAGAACCGAATCTGAGTCTAGGACCCCGGTGGGGTCCTCAAAGAGAGAGAGGGGCTCTGCCCGCAGCACCCTGGATCAGGACCGTCTCCCTGGAAAGAAGACCCCCCACACCCCCAGTGTCTGTGCTCCTGCTAGAGCGAGTGTGAGGAAACCGGTCCGCAAGTAGGTCCTATTCTGACCTACCCTTCTATTAGTCTGGCTGCCAGCGAGGACTCTCCCTGTCTCTCCTGGGTGCTGTCACAGAAGAACTGGAGGAAAGCTGGCTTTATCCTTTTGAGTATAAAACTCAATGCTCTGAGCCAAGCGTGGTGGCTCACGCCTTTAATCCTAGCCCTTGGGAGGCAGAAGCAGGCGGATCTTTGTGAGTTCAAGGCCAGCCTGGTCTACAGAGTGAGTTCCAAGACAGCTGGTGCTACAGGGAGACCCTGTGTCGAAAAGACAAGAAAAAAAAAAAAAAACTTAATGCTCTGTAAGATGGTTAATGTCACTCCCAGCGTCCTCCTGCTGGCTGTCTCCATTGACAAACTATACAGGCATAGGTGAGCTGTTATCTGCACTTGACAGATGGGACAGACACTGGACAGGCTGCACCTTTGAAAGAGGTCAAGACAATAGGGTCTCTCTCCTGCTCTAGATTGTCCTTGGATGATTGGCCTCTAAATATGAGTCATTGGCAACCTTGTCTCCATTTCTTTACTAGCTGAGGCAGGGGGTAGCCGGTATAAACAGGTCTTCTATCTTAGCTGGGGGCAACAGAGACAAGAAAATAAGAGGTGTAGAAATTCCTGGCAACCTCCTCCCCCCACCACCCCACCATCCTTCCTTTTTCTAAGTTGTTCATTGCCGGCTTCCCAAGTAACATTAACTGAACAATACGGAGGGTATGTCTTAAAGACCTTTGTCACAGGTGAGACACTCTGGGAGAGGTAAGTAGTCCTGCAAAGTTCCTTATCCTGCCTGGTGAGACACAAACAAAAAACCTGATTCAACCAAATAAGCATTCTTTTTTTTTTTTTTTTTTTTTTTGTCTTTCGAGACAGGGTCTTCCTGTAGTTTTTTTCTGCCTAGCCTATGAAGCCATTGAAGTTTTACTGCTGGTTGGTTAGAGTGCCCCCCTGTGTCTCTATGCTAAAGTACAATGTGAGAAGTTTAAAGCATGTAATGAAATTCTTATCATAGCATTAGAATACAGACTGTCCATTGTGATTCTTCATACTTTCCAAAAGAACCACAGGAGTTTTCAGCTTTGGAGACTCTGGGAACACGGAAGATGTGCTACAGTCAATCAAGACTGGGGGAATCTCCATGGGGAGACATTTTTTTTAAATGAAAAGAAGAGATGATGGGGGGCTGGAAGAGCCAGAATCTATAGGAAACCTAGAATAAACTCACACCATTGGTTTATGAAAAGAAGAAAACAACTATGACCCTGTCAGATATTAAGTACCTGACATTGTGCCAGGTGCTATAGGAAACTCAAATGAAAAATATTGCATGGCTTACTCAAAGTTGAGAGAAAAAGGAAAACATAAGTGAATCACACTGGTAGGAAAAACTGTGACTAAAGGGAAAACCTGGGACCATCTTGATGGCTGAAAAGGTCTTATTCCTGGAACAAGATCCTCCTGCATTGTTTATTTAGAATAGACTGCTAGAGCTCTGACAAGAAAGTAGCATTTTGGGGCCTGGAGACATGGTTCACCCATTAAGGCAGTGGCTGCTCTTGCAGAGGAACAAAGTTTAATTCCCATCACCCACACAACTGGCCATAACTCCAGTTCCAGGGAATCTGATGCCCTCTTCTGACCTCCAAGTGTATTGCATGACACAGATGCACTTGACAGTATACAAGTGTAACACTCATACATACATAAAATAAAAATAATTTTTTTCTGTCTTCTGAGACAGGATCTCCCTTTAGTCCCTGCTGGCCTGGAGCTCGCTCTGTAGACCAGGCTGGCCTTGAACTCACAGAGATCCGCCTGCCTCTGCCTCCCAAGTGGTGGGATTAAAGGCGTGCCTCACCACGCCTGGCCAAAAATAACATTTTTAATTAAAAAAAGAGAGTCACATCTCTGCTAATTGTTCACTTAGTTCTGAGTAAGTAGCTTGATTCTTCCCTCCACAAAGTAGAGGCTAAAAGTTTCCAACTATGTTTCTGTCCTCAAGTTTCCCACACCTTGTTCATGGTCACTCTCAGCTAATATCCTGCCTTCCACTTCCTTGGGAAAATACAAATCAGAAGAGACCATCCACAAGGTCTTTACTGTTGCATCCATCCACGAGTTCAGCTCTGTTCCCATGTCCTCAGTCTGCTTTCTTATTACTCAGGAAGAACCAAAAAACTGTCTATGCTTTTTGTTCTCTCTCTTTCTCTCTCTCTCTCTTTCTCTCTTTCTCTCTCTCTCTTTCTCTCTCTCTCTTTCTCCACATACCAGATTCCATTCCTTTCTTTTTTTTTTTTTTTTTTTTTGGTCTTTTTGAGACAGGGTCTCCCTGTAGCCCCAGCTGTCCTGGAACTCGCTCTGCAGACCAGGCTGGCCTTGAACTCACAAAGATCCCCCTGCCTCTGCCTCCCAAGTGCTAGGATTAAAGGCGTGCGCCACCACACCTGGCTCATTCCTTTTTTCGTTCTAGGAATTCATTCTATTTTTCCTCTCTTTGGATCATTTTCATGAACAAGTAAACAAATTATGATCTGTTGTATACAATAAAAGAAAGGTGGGGCTGGAGAGATAGCCTAGCGGTTAAGAGCGCCGACCACTCTTACAGAGGACCCGGGTTCGATCCCCAGCACCCACATGGCGGCTGAGAACCGTCTGAAGCTCCAATTCCAGGAGAACTCCAGTTCCAGGGGAATCCGAGACCCTCTTCTGAACTCCGAGGTGTTGCACGACACGGGTGCACAGACTTGCATGCAGACAGTACATTCATACACATACAAAAATAAATAAAATTAATAAAAAAAATTTAAAAAGAAAGGTTAGTAGAAAGGAAGCTGAGACTGATTACAATTCAGAACATTATTAGCAGAGTTAATGTTAAGGCCATAGGCAGCCACAGTCAGGCCCTGAAGTATGTGTGTTGGGGGGAGGGGGTAGCCTTCAGATCCAAAAATGAACTTCATTAGGAGAGATAAATGTCCTGGATAGCATGATTCAGTCACAAAGGGAAAGAGACTGACCCTTTAATTCCCAAGAACAAAGTTTCTGACTCTCATAGAGGTTTTTTTTTCAACCTGCCAGAATTCACAAAACAGGAAGCCAGGAGATGAAAGTGAAGTCATAATTCAAGGTTGTTAGGCCTGGGTAGCAGAAGGCCTGAGCTTGCTAGAAGTTACATGAGGGAGGGAGACTGCAAGGTCACATGGGCTTTGCTTTTCAACTCTGCTTGGAGAGAAACTACATGGGGTTCAGGGAGAGGCAGAGAAGGAAGGGGAGAGGAGAAGGAGCTAGAGGAACTGTGATCTAACTCTCCATCAAAAAAAAAAAAAAAAACGCTTCTTGATTCTGCTTCCAGACTCACCCGCTCTCTGCTGTCCCCTTTTATCCCCCCTTTTCTTCTGAGAGTCTCCTTGTTGCCCAAACTGGCCTGGACCTCACTATGTAGACCAGAGTGGCTTCCTGACTGCCTCTGCCTCCAGAGTGCAGGAATTAAAGGCATGTACCGCCACTCCTGAGCAGGAAAAATCGTCTGTGTGTGTGTGTGTGTGTATTTCTGTGTGGGTCTGTATGTATCTGTGTGTCTGTGTGTGTGTGTGTATTGTTGGTGGGTATGAAAGTGCACCTGTTTTGTGCAACACCTGAGGAGATCAGAAGAGAACATTGAATTCCCCTGGAACTCAGAGTTACAGATGGTTATTAGCTGCCATGTGAGTGCTGGGAATTGAACCCAGGTCTTCTGCAAGAGCAGTCAGTGCTCCTAACCACTGAGCCGTCCTCGAGCCCCAGGAAAAAATCTTTTTTTTTGAGACAGGGTCTCCCTATAGCCCCAGCTAGCCTGGAACTCACTCTGTAGACCAGGCTGGCCTTGAACTCACAGAGATCTGCCTCTCTCTCCCTCCTGAGTGCTAGGATTAAGGGTGTGCACTACCACGCTCGACTTAAAGATGGTTCTTAGCCGCCATGTGGGTGCTGGGAATCGAACCCCAGTCCTCTGCAAGACCAGTCAGTGCTCTTAACCGCTAAGCCATCTCTCCAGCCCCCAGAAAAATCTTTTTAAGAGTTACCTAAGATGCTGAGTGTGATGGTGCTTGTCTGTCATCTCAGCACTCTGGAGGCTAAGACAGGAAGACTGTGAGTTCCAAGCCACCTTAAGACAGGAAGACTGTGAGTTCCAAGCCACCTTAAGCTATAAATCAAGACACCATTGGCCCAAAAATAAAGAAAAAGAGGCTGGGCATGGTGACAGACACCTTAAATCCCAGCACTTGGGAGGCAGAGGTAGGAAGCTAGTTTGATCCAAGTACCAAACCAGTCAAAGGTACATAGTGAAACCTCATCTAAAAAAATTAAAAAATGAAAAATTAACACATGCTCCAATTCTAATTCTTCTCGATCACCTCGTGAGCTCTGGCTTGGCCCCCAGGATCCCACCACAGCTGCTGCCATCAGATCACCAATGGCCTCCACCAACCCATGTCAACCTTTGGCTCTCACTTGAGCTCAGCAGACACCATTCCCTTCTACTTTCCCTCCTCTCTCCTGGGCGCCTCTAGTCTCCTCTGCTGACTCCCCGTTGGTGCAGTGCCCAAGGGCTCAGTCCTTCTAACTTCTTCTCTTTACCTCAAATGACTCCACTGACAATCTGTCTGCTCTCATGACTTCAAAGCCAGTGATATGTCATTCCTCAGACAGCACCTCCAGCCTGAACACCCTTCTTGGGCACCAGACTTCTTGTGTAGATGTTTCCTCCTAAATGAAGCAGTCCCTCCTGGAAGGAAGAGCAGAGTTCATAAGACTAGGAGGAAAGTTCATAAGACTAGAAAGCTAATGAAACTTAAGAAGTTCAGAAAGTTGCAAGAGTCACAAGGCCCTTTTATAACAAGGTTATAAAAGCAGTTCTCGGTGGCTGGGGAAGGGAGACTTTCCTACGTGCTGGGCTGCCAGCTAGTCACACAGAGATCTCCGGGAATGTGGCTGTTATGAGTTGCCATCCATGCTATGGTGGCTTGTTTGGTGCTGCACCTGCATTTGGGTCACCCATGTTTCTACAAGTAACCAGTCACCCACATTGCTATAAGTAGCCCCAGTAAATTGACCAGTTCACTAAACAAGTGGAATCATTTCTTTGGTTCGTTGTCCATACTGTATCTGGGGTGGATAGATGTTTGTTTACATCTCCCCAGGAAAAACACACAACTTATCAGCTTAGTCACTCAAAAGAAATAACACATACTATGTCTGACTAGAGTCAGATTTTTTTTTCTTATCCCATATCCCAGATTAAATCCCAGAAGTTCCTTGTAATGGTTAGTTTTAATTGTCACCTTGGGCCAGCCATGGTGGCACAACCTTTAATCCCAGAATTCAGGAAGCAGAGGCAAGCAGATCTCTGTGGAGGCCAACCTGGTTTACATAAGGAGTTCCAGGCCAGCTGGGGCTGCAAGGAGACCCTGTCTCAAAAAAAGACAAGAAAAAGTTGTCAACCTGACACAATCTAGAATCTGGAAAGACTGTTTTAGTGAGGCGTTTTCTAGATCAGGTTTGTCTGTGAGTGGGTCTGAGGTGAACAGGGATGGGATGAGGTGTTCAGGGGCCTTGATTATGTTAACTTACATGAGAAGAACCAGCCCTCTCTACATGACACCATTCTTTGGGTTCAATTCCTGGATTGTATAAAGAAAGAGGTGAGCTGATTTGTATGCATTTATTCTCTTTCTGCTCTTAAATATGAATGTGGTTACCTGCCTTGACTTCATGACAATGATGGACTATAACCTAGAATTGTTAGCTAAAATAAACCCTTTATCCGCCTAAATTGATTTTTGTCCACGTATTTTTATCAGAGCATCAAAAATTATATTAGGAAACCCCACGTTCAAGATTCCTCCAGAATCTTTGAACACGTACACTGTTTGCACCATCTAACCACCCAGTCAGTGGCTTTTATCTACAATAAACTAGAGCTTCCAATGACTCCACAACCCATTCTTACTGAAGGAGAGCCTCTGGCTCAGCAAGGCCTCCCTTGCCTCTGGGACATGAGTAGGTTCTGCTCTCCCCCTCATCTTGACCTTCCTATTCTGGGCGTGCTCCCAATGAGACCACTGATCTCTCAGATACTTACATGTCTTACCCCTTCAGATTTTTGATCAGATGTCACTGTCTCCCTGAGACTTCTTGACCACCATATTTAAAGTTGCAACCCCCAGGGGTGGGAGAGATGGCTTAGTGGTTAAGAGCATTGGATACTCTCACAGAGAATCTAAGTTTGTTTTCCAGCATCCATGTGGCACCTAAGAAGTTGTAACTCCAGTTCCAGGAAATCCAATGCCCTCTTCTGGCCTCCTTGGGCATTGCACCCACATACACGCAGGTGCCTGCCTGTAATCTCAGCCCTCAAGAAGCAGAGTCAAAGGATGGCAAGCTCAAGGCTAACCTGGGCTACATACCCAGACTCTGTCTTTAAAAAAAATTGATAATAAGGATGATTGCATATTTAATATCCAAAAGTCTCCAAATAGGACATAACCAGAGATGAACAGGATAATATATTTAACCACACAATAATTTTTAAAAGACTTTTTAAATTTTATTTATTTTTTATGTGCATGAATGTACTGTCTGCATGTAGGTTTGTGCCCCCATGTCGTGCAATGCCGCGGAGGTCAGAAGAGGGCATCAGATTACCCTGGAACTGGAGTTAAAGACGGTTCTCAGCTGCCATGTGGGTGCTGGGGATCAAACCTGGGTCCTCAGCAAGAGCAGTCGGCGCTCTTAACTGCTAGGCCATCTCTCCAGCCCAATTTTTAAAAGACTTTAAGCAAAGACAAAAGACAAATGAAAATTGTCACAAAATATCAGCAACATATAAGAACTTGTCTTCTACTTTCAGCTTTTGATTTCAGGTTTTCTGGGGGGGTGTTTGTTTGTTTATTTGTATGTTTGTTTGTTTGTTTGTTTGAGACAGGGTCTCCCTTTAGTCCCAGTTGGCCTGGAGCTCACTATGTAAACCAGGTGGACCTTGAACTCACAGAGATCCGCCTGTCTGGCTAAGGTGCAGCTTTCTTTGATCGGTCCGGGTTCATCCAACACCAGCCAACCTCCATCATGCCACTCAAGTTTGACCCAAAGAGATCAAAGTGCACCTTGGCCCCCAAGATCAGTCCTCTGGGTCTGTCTCCAAAAAAAGTTGGTGATGACATTGCCAAGGCAACCGGAGATTGGAAGGGTCTGAAGATTACAGTGAAACTGAGTGTTCAGAACAAACAGGCACAGACTGAGGTCGGCCCTTCAGCCTCTGCCCTGATCATCAAGGCCCTCCAGGAGCCACCAAGAGACAAAAGGAAGCAGAAAAACATTGAGCACAGTGGAAATACTACTTCTGATGAGATTGTCAACACTGTCGAACAGATGCAGCACCGGTCTTTAGCCAGAGAACTTTCTGGAACTATTAAAGTGATCCTGGGGACTGCACAGTCTGTGGGCTGCAATGTGGATGGCCGACACCCTCATGACATCATAGACGACATCAACAGTGGTGCCGTGGAGTGCCCAGCTAGTTAACTCAAGAGAAACTTATTTCAATAAAAGGTGATTTGACAAAAACAAAAGATCTTGTCTTCTTAGTTTTCAAAGAACTTCTAAAAATGTTTAAAAGACATTATGTCTTTTATATTCATTATGTCATCTTCATTCAGTCAGAAAAATGACTCCTTCTTCATGATACTTTATCTTTGTTTTTTGCAAGAGCTATCAGACTATGCTGTGTTAGAACAAGATTCACTATCACTTCTCAGAAAAATGGCATCATGAATATGGAACACTATTGTTTCCATGCTGTGAGTTACAGCCCTTAGCTTGGACAACATACAACTGGCACAGCCCTTAACAGTGTTGATCTTCTAGAATAATATCAGAGTAAACTGAATTTTTTTCTCTTACATGAGCATCCACCAGGATTAAGATGTTTTGGGGATGGAGGTAAGTTCTTTTCTTCGGATGGGGTCTTGCTATATACAGTCTTACCTCAAATCCCTGGCCTCAAGTGATCCTTCTGCCCTTGCTAAAATTATGGGCAGATCCCACTTTACATAATATTTTTGTTTTGTTTTGCTTTGCTTTGTATTCTTTTTGTAGAATAATTAACAATCTTTACTGATCTCTAAATTTCCATATACTCAATTGGATTAATCAAACCCCAGAGTTTCCTAAAATATCCCAGTAACACAGCACTTCCCTTAAGAATCAATGATGGGGGGCTGGAGAGATGGCTCAGCAGTTGAGAGCACTGACTGCTCTTGCGGAGGACCGGGGTTTGATTCCCAGCACCCACATGGCGGCTAAGAAAATGTCTAAGGACGGGCGTGGCGGTGCACGCCTTTAATCTCAGCACTTGGGAAACAGAGGCAGGTGGATCTCTGTGAGTTCAAGGCCAGGCTGGTCTACTGAGCAAGCTCCAGGCCAGCTGGGACTAAAGGGAGACCCTGTCTCAAAAAGACAAAAAAAAAAAAAAAAAGAACCAATGATGTCATTTTAGTGGCACATGCCTTTATTCCCAGGGAGAGGCACGTGGATCTTTATGAGTTCAAAGCCAGCCTAGTCTACATAGTGAATTCCAGGATATCTGGGGTTATAGGGAGACCCTGTCTCAAAAAGACCAAAAGAAAAAAAAAAAATGATGTTGAAATTGGTGTAAAGGATGGAGGAAAGCTTCTAACTCGTCATTTTATGCTTCCTTATACAGTTTGAATTTTTCACTGTCTATGCATAAAAATAATAAGTATAAAAATATAAATAAATACTCTAGAGAAAATTCAAATATTAGAGATGGAAAGACAATTCCAATAAAAGACATGTAATATTTATCCCAGAACATGATGATGACAATCTCAGCAGCCACTCCTTGGAAAAGCTGGCCAGGAAAGTCAAGAGCTTGCTTCTCACAGCAGATGGATGACAATAGTGCTCCAACTCCCTCAGATGGAAGAGCTCCTGCGATCTTGACACTTTGTGCTGAAGGGCACTCCCTGTTAAGATGTTTCATTGTATCATAAAAACTATGATCTCACATAAGAACATCTGTTTAGCCAAAGTGTCAATTTAATTAAATTTACATACTATACATGTTTTTAAAAATGATTATAAAAATAGATGATAAATCAGCTGTCCAGGCATGCTGGCCAGCTTTTATTTTTTTTTTTTTCCATTACTGCTGCTTGATACTTGTTTATGTATTCCTTTATCTTCTGCGAGCACACAAATGGTAGAAAACTCAAAAGCTTCAAGAAAACTAAAGCTTTTCTTTTTTTTTTTACCTGCAGTTACAGTTGAAACTAAAGGCTTTTCTAATGAATTCAGTCCAAAACAGTTTTGGGGGCGTTGGTTTTGTTTTGTTTTGTTTTGTTTTATTTTGTTTTTGATATTGAGACAGGGTCTCCCTTTAGTCCCAGCTGGTCTGGAACTTGCTCTGTAGACCAGGCTGGCCTTGAACTCAAAGAAATCCACCTGCCTCTGCCTCCCGAGTGCTGGGATTAAAGGCGTGCACCACCACGCCCAGCCAAAATAGGTTTTAAAATCATGTTTCTGGTTCTGATCACTGTACACTGGTTTTATAGGATAATAACTTTAGGAAAGTTGGTAAAGGATATACAGAACTCACTGCACTCTTTTCAACTTTTCTGTAAGGTCAGACATAGAATACACTTGTCTCAGTATTCCAGAAGTAGAAACAAGATAATTGCACGTTCAAGGCTAGCCTGTGTAATAGACTCTCTCTGAAAAGTAAGATGTAGAAAGAGGACTGAATGTAGCTCAGCGGTACAACACTGGTTGAGAATGGGAAAGACCCTGGGCTCAGTCCCAACACCATCGAGGTGGGGAGATAAGGTTTTATCTGGACTTGAAGCTCACCGAAGGGGTCAGTGTGAAAACAAGTTTCAGCAGATCCAGCCTCATGTGCAAAATGAGGCTATTAAGAGCAAAGGAATTTCTCTCATCCCAAGAACCTAGACATGTGTATGTTATAAAAGCTCTTTCAGATTTTAATCTACTCCCTTGGGAAGAACATCTGGGGAAGGTGCCTAAGCCTATTGCTAAACTCATTGTCTTAAATATGCAGCAAAACCTTATTCATCCTTAAAAATCTAAGTCACTCACCAGGCTTGGTGACACATGCCTTTAATCCCAGCACTGGGGAGGCAGAGGCAGGCAGATCTTTGTTTTTTGTTTGTTTGTGAGGTTTTGTTTGTTTGTTTTTGTTTTTTGAAACGAGGTCTCTCTGTAGCCTCAGCTGGCCTGAAACTCACTCTGTAGACCAGACTGGCCTTGAACTCACAGAGACCCACCAGCCTCTGCCTGCCAAGTGCTAAGATTAAAGGTGTGCACCACCACGCCCGGTTGGCAGGCAGATCTTTGTAAGATGAGGCCAGACTGGTCTATATAGCAAGTTCCCAGCCAGCTGGGGAAATAGGAAAACCCTGTCTCAAAAAGACCAGGAAAAAAAACAAAACAAACAACAAAAAAAAACTATGTCTCAAGTTATATCCTCCAGGAAGCCTACCTTCCAGGAACAGAGCAATTAGAATTCTGCAGATCTGCTCTGAGGCAGGCTAGAATGACAGGGAAAACCAAAAGGGCATGGAAGGCAGGTATGGTAGCACATGCCTTTAATCCCAGCACTTGGGAGGCAGAGGCAGGCAGATCTCTGAGTTCAAGGCCAGCCTGGTCTACATAGTGAGTTCCAGGACAGATGGAGCTACAGGAGACCCTGTCTCAAAAAGACCAAAAAGAAAAAGGTGGGTGGTGTGGGGGGAATAGACATGGATAGGGACAAACATCCCTCATCCTGGGATCTAATTTGTGTTTTTTGTTATTGAAAGTCAAGAAACTTTAACACACTCATAAAGCCAAAATTGCCCAAAGAGATAATGTTTGTTTTCCTAAAGATGTCTCAAACAAGGATGTCATAAACAACAAACTATGCATACTTAGGGCCAGAATGTTTGTACCTGAGTTTAACTGTTTTGGCATGCCTCTCTCATCCCTGAATCTAAACAATGTTCCTCATAAAAATCCCCTCACACTGGGCGTGGTGGCGCACGCCTTTAATCCCAGCAGAGGCAGGAAGATCTCTGTGAGTTCAAGGCCAGCCTGGTCTACATAGTGAGTTCCAGGCCAGCTGGGGCTACAGGGAGACCCTGTCTCAAAAGCACCAAAAAAAAAAAGAAAAAAGAAATTCTTTAAGATGAGAAAAATAAGTAAACCAGCTCATATTTTTGCTCAAATTTTAATCTTGTTTAATTAACTTTGCCTAAACTTTAAGCCTTGCTATAAATTACATCATCCCTTGAACAATGTCACTTAGCAGGGCAAAGAATTATGTATAAAGCCATTATGAAGACATAAGTATAACTTTCCCTCTTGGGAAACCTGTACCCACACCTCCAGTGTAAACTGTGGTGGGGGGGGTGGCAGCAGTGACACCAACAGCCCCCCTCTTCCTCCTCCTCTTCCCTATCTTCTTTAAGACAGGGTCTCATGTAGCACAGGCTAACCTCCAACTCACTACGAAGTGAAGCTGGCCCTTCCTGTTCCACCTCTGACATGCTGAGATTGTAGGCAGACACCAGCACATGGGTTAGTACTGTCCTTTTCCTGAGCCTCCTCCCACCCCCACCCACCTCCATGACGTCCATGCTTAAATCTATAGCAGGTACACTCCTTTATCCCTAGTTAACAAATTATGCTTCACTTTGACTCGAAATCCTTTTCTGCAACGTAGTCAAGGATCCACTTCACTGGAGTCGAGGTCCCTAAGGTCGGAAACTCTTCAAGTAGTCATGCTTGGCTTAAAAGAATAAACATTCATACACAAATTTCTGCCTCAAACTCCATTTTCTGGGGAATCCCTCTTAAGGAAATTACAACTACCAATACTTAACAATTAGTAAATCTACTTCAGGAAAGATAGTCTCTTATTTTTCTGGGCAAGGTTACATTCAAAGTTGCATATGTACAGGAACTATCTACATGTTGCCACAGCAAACACTGGAGCTGGAAATCACAGCATGCCAGACAAGGAGATAATAGGGAGCAGAGAGACTGAGGATGCCCCTGAAAGGTGCTCAGCACCTGCAACTCCAGCCTCAGAGGCAGAAGCAGGAAAATTGCCACAAGTTGAAGGCCATCCTGGACTACAAACTGAGCTCCGGGCCAGCTGTGCTAGATAACTTTAGTGTTCAACTTGACACACCTAGGTTGAGGGAGCCTCCATTAGACTGGCCTGTAGCCATGTCTGTGGGGTATTTTCTTGATTGTTGAGTGATGTGGGAGGGCCCAGCCCACTGTGAGTGGTGCTACCCCTGAGCAGATTGTTCTGTATGGTATAAGAAAGCAGGTGGCCAGGCATGGTGGTTCACGCCTTTAATCCTAGCACTTGGGAGGCAGAGGCTGGCGGATCTTTGTGTGTTCAAGCCCAGCCTGGTCTACAAAGTGAGTTCCAGGAGAGCTGAGGCTACAGGGAGACCCTGTCTGGAAAAGAACAAAAAAAAAAAAAAAAAAAGAAAGAAAAGAAATAATATAATAATTATAATAATAATAATAATAATAATAAAGCAGGCTGAGCATGGGCCAGGGGAGCAAGCCAGTAAGTAGCATTCCTTCATGGCCTGTGCTTCAGCTCCTGCCTCCAGGTTCCTACTGAGTTCCTGCCTTGGCCTCCCTCAGTGATGAACTGTGACCTAGTAGGTGTGAGCCAAATAAACCCTTTCCTCCCCAAGTTAGTATAGGTCAGAGTGCTTTGTCACAGCCATTGGAATCAAACTAGAATACCAGCCAAAGCTCATAACAAGAGCCTGTCTGTAAATAACTAAATAAGATGTAATCTTCTTGGGCTGAAGAGATAGCCTAGCAGTTGAGAGCACCCACTGCTCTTGCAGAGGACCCAGGTTCGATCCCCAGCACTTACATGGCAGCTGAGAACTGTCTTTGACTCCAGTCCCAGGGGAATTCAACACCCTCTTCTGACCTCTGTGGCATTGCATAACACGGGTGCACAGACCTACATGCAAACAGTACATTCATACACATAAAAAATTAATAAAATTTTAAAAAACATATAATCTTCAATATGCATTTTGGGGGGTCATTTTGAGACAGGGTCTCCCTGTAGCCTCAGCTGGTCTGGAACTCACTATGTAGACCAGGTTGGTCTTGAACTCACAAAGATCTGCCTGCCTCTGCTGGAATTAAAGGTATGCACCACCAACCCCAGCTCAATATGCAAATTTAAATGAAAAAGCAAGATAGAGAGGAAGATATAATATTCAAGTTTTTGTTTAAAAAAAACAGAGTTGGGGATGGAGAGATGGCTTAGCAGTTAAGAGCACTCTGTGGATCTCTGTGAGTTCAAGGCCAGCCTGGTCTACAGAGCGAGCTCCAAGCCAGCTGGGACTAAAGGGAGACCTTATCTCAAAAAAGACCAAAAAAAAAAGAAGAGAGCTTTCTTGCAGAGGACCCAGGTTTGATTCCCAGCACCCACATGGAAGCTAATAATCATCTGTAGCTCCAGTTCCAAGTGATCAGACACCTTCTTTTGACCTCCACTGGCATTGCATGACATGGGTCCACTTACATACATGCAGGCAATACACTCATACATGTGAAATAAAAATAATAAATAAAAATATATAAAAAAGAAAAAAACGCCAGGCATGGTGGTCCACATCTTTAATCCCAGCACTCAGGAGGCAGAGCCAAGAATATCTCAGGAGGCAGAGCCAGGCATATCTCTGTGAGTTCAAGGCCGGCCTGGTCTACAGAGTGAGTTCCAGGACAGCTAGGGCTATAGGGAGACCCTGTCTCAAAAAAGACTAAATAAATAAATAAAACAGAGAATATATGTACATGCTTATAAATTGATGGAGTATTTTGTGACACACTTGGAGGTTAGAAACATTGGCTGTCTCTGAGGAAGGCATTTGAATGACTAGGGGAAAAAAATAGAAAGAATTTTTTTTTTATTTCATACATTTTTGAAACCTTTTGAATTTCAAACCATAGGAGTACATTTTCTTTCAAACCTCAATAAATGAAAGAAAAGCAATAAAGTCAATGTTGAAGATTAAATAGAGAGCTTTTGGCTCAGAGAATAGCAGCCATGAATGGTCCTCAGGAAAGCACTTTACACAGTTTTAGAAAGAATCCTTGAAGGGGGACTGAGAGTGGAGGACAGGAGGAGAGGAAGAGACAGAGGGTCAGCACAGACAGGGAGGGCAACATTGTCCAGGCCGACATCACAGCTAAACACAGCTACTTCCTGTGCTGACAGAAGCTCGTGAGGCAGGCCTAGAAGTCCCAACTCTGCCCTCAGGAATTAACTTGGCCAATCAAATTTCTCTCTATTCAGTCTTTGACCTGGTGAATATGTTAAAAAAAAAAAAAAGTAAGAGCAGGAGATACAAGGGAGAGAGAGAGCATTAGGCAGACAGACATTAGGCCATGAGTCTAAAATCAAAGCACATTGTGATCCTTTTTCTCTTATTTGCCACCTCAAGCACCATTGGGTCTGCTGGATCACATGGCCCTAGGGGCAGAGCAGCCTGCACTGCAGCCTGGACCTGTTGAAGAGCCTTTTCCTGTTCCAAGCCCCACTCAAGGTTTGCTGCCTTACGAGTCACCTGATATATGGGTTGTAGTAACACACCCAGATGAGGAATGTGCTGCCTCCAGAATCCAAAAAGGCCCACCAGACGTTGTGCTTCTTTCTTGGTGGAGGGAGGGGCAACAACTTATTCTTTACCTTAGAAGTTATGTCTCTGCATGCTCCACAACCACTGAACTTTCACTAGAAACTTCACTTTGACGCGAGGTAGATGGGCCCCGAATTTTAGTTGGATTTTTTCCCATCCTCTCATGTGCATTGGCTTTACCAACAAGTCTAGACTAGCTCCTACCTCCTGTTCAATGGGTCCAATCAACATAACAACATCAATATAGTTGACCAGTGTGATATTTTTTGCAAGAGTCAGGCGATCAAGATCCCCTCTAACTAAGAGGAGGGGACAGGAGGGGAAGGGGGGAAGACAAAGAGACTAGGTGGTATGCCCAGTAGACCAGCCCTAAATTCTCTCATGTATCCTAAGAAGGAGACAGATCCATCACAGATGATTATAACACAGATGATAAACTCTTTATTTTTAGGAGGAGGGGCTAGAGACAGTGTGTAGTCCAAACTGGCCTTGAACTTGCTATGTAGCTAAAGATGACCTTGAACTCCTAATTCTCCTGTCATCGCCTCCCAAGTTCTGGGATTCCAGGTATGTGCCATCATGACCAGCTCACATTTCATAAATTCTACAAGATGACATAATAAATAAGATAATACAGGGAAAAGAAGTGATACAAAATGAAATATATATATATATACATACATAGCATATATAAATAAGCCAAAAGCATGAGTAGATAAATAAGTAAAAATACAGCTTCTGCTGCCCTCATTTCCAGAAACTGTCATGAGACTATAGTCACTACTTTCTTCTCCAAGTACACAGTCCATGTTGCATTTTCTATGCTGTTTTCTCAGTTGTTCTGTAGCACTCTGGACAGAAAATGATACCCCAAAGTGACTTATGCAAGAAGCAGCTTTTATTAATGTGCCAGGACAGGCCTTGAGGGCTCTCTAAAGCAGAGCCTTAAACAGAAAAATGAAAAAGAAATACCCAGAATGGGAGGGAGGGGAAATAGTGAGCCCTTTAACAGAAGATGGGACTGAAACACAGACATCATTTACTTCTTATGTTATCACAGGGCAAGTTCTTTACCTGGGTGATTCAAACCTAAATCCTCAGAGGGTTTGCCTTTTTCATTGCTGTAATTTTCCACTAACTTCTATCACTGGACATACAATGGAAGGACTATTACTCTAAAGGATTCAGCTAATGCCCTGGGTTCCAAACATACTCCTCCTTGTCCCCATTATGTGTCCACAGTCAAATTTGTCTTGGTGAGTAGAATCAATCACTGGAGCCACAGTTTGTAGCCAAATGGCACTCTCATTTCCAATGCAATGGCAACTTTATGGTGTCGCCCATAGAATTTCACTCTTGGGAACTCAGACTTCCAAGCCAACATAGCCCCAAATTGCAGGAACTTCAGCCAAAAATTCTGTGAATGGAGGCTCTCCCACATCTGCCCCTTGACCCTGACTGAGATGCCTATGTTCTGTCTTAGGAAAAGAAGCACCATACTTTGACCACTGACTCGAAGCATATACAACATCCTCTAAACCCAAACCTCAGCATTTCAGGTTGTTGATCCCAGTTGGCACCATATGTGAGTCTTCTTCTACCATCTACACCAAATGAGGCCCCTGGTAGGAAGAGCAAGTTATGTGGGGTTTTGCTCATTGTCATTTTCCCCTCCGTGAAATGAGTTCTTTGGACAGAAGTAATGTTGTATGGATTACATCATACTGTATAAGGCATTCAACATTCCACAGGTAGTGGTGGTGCTATGTGGCCATACTGGGGAAGGGAAATCCACATTCATGGTGGCACATGCCTTTACTCCCAGCACACTAAAGGCAAAGGCAGGTGGATCTCTGTGAGTTTCAAGCCTGGTCTACACAGCAATTTTCAGGCCAGCAAAAAAGGGGAGACAGAATGGTGGTGTACACCCTTAATCCCAGTACTCGGGAGGCAGAGGCAGGCAGATTTCTGTGAGATGAAGTCCAGCCTGGTCTACATAGCAAGTTCCAGGCCAGCTGGGGCTATAGGGAAACCCTGTCTCAAAAAGACCAACAAAAAAAAAGTTTGAGGCCATCCTAGGCTACACAGTGAGATCCTGCCCTTGCCCTTCACCAAAATGAAGGAAGGAAGGAAGGAAAAAAAGAAAGAAGGAAGGAAACTCACATTCAGAATACTGTCTATTCCAATAGAAACAAATGTGCCCCCTTCCTAAATGAAAGAGCCCCTAGGAGAACTGCTAACAGAGACCATGCACTATCTTTGCAATTGCTATGCTAAGCTCTCAATAAAGCAGCACCTGTGCTGTGTCGGTGAAAGAAGGCTTCCGAGACCCTCACAGAAGTCTGAGCACCAACTACAAAAGGCTGGACCTCCCAGAACTCTGAGCTCTAGGTGGCGCCAATTCTGATACTGTCAATGCGTTGCTCCCTCCTCTTGTCCCACTGCTCCGAGCTGATAGCTGCCTGCTGTGGTTACTGCTCTAGATTATTTCAATGCTCCGTTTTTGTTCTTTCAGCCAATCAGACGTGAGAAGTGGCAGGAATGAAGAGACCAAATGTATTGGTTACTTTTCTGTTGTTCTGATGAAATACCATAATCAAAAGCAACTTATAGAAGAAAGGGGTTTTTGGCTTAGGGTTCCAGAGGACTAGAGTCTTCATGGCAGTGAAGACACAGTATGCTGCCAGGAATAAGAAGCTGGCAGATCACATCTTTACCCCCACAGGAAGCAGAGAGAGTGAGCAGGAAGTAGGTCAAAGCTACAAATCCTCAAAGTCCACTCAGTGACATACTTCTTCTAGCAAGGCTCTACCTCCTAAAGGTTCCATTAACCTCTCCAAACAGTGCCACTAACTGGGGGCCAAGTGTTGAAATACATAAGCCTACTGGGGACGTTTCTTATTCAAACTACCACAGCATATATCAGATGTCTCCCTGTTTGTCCCAGCAGTTTCTCCATGGCAGAGAAGGTAGTTCCGCCATGAGGTCAACTACTGTCACCTTCTCTTAGAGGCTCCTTTCAGTTGCTAGTCCCTAGATTGTACCATCAGCCCCTTCATCCACCATTAGGTGCCTTCCATCATCTGACTAATCAACTCTTACTATTAAATTCCTTCCAACCCTCACAATTAAAGTGGTTTCTCTGATGTTGGTTAGCAGCTGTTACACATATATTTATTGATAACTTTTTGTTTGTTTGTTTGTTTGTTTGTTTTGTTGTTGTTGTTTGGTCTTTTTGAGACAGGGTCTCCCTTTAGTCTCAGCTGTCCTGGAGCTCACTTTATAGACCAGCCTGGCCTTGAACTCACAGAGATCCACCTGCCTCTCCCTCATGAGTGCTGGAATTAAAGGTGTCCGCCATCTTTTTGGTCCGCCTGGATTATTGATGATTTTGAAAGACACTTCTGCAAATTTGATCCCCTCCATATTCTGACTTGGAAAAATCTTATTTCCTACATATACTTCAGGCTTCAGCTGAAAATTTCTTTCCTTTTTTAACTGTTAGTGTTACAGCTCAGTGGTAGAGTATTTGTTTGGTGTGGCAAGGCCCTGGGTTCAGTTCCCAACAGAGAAAAAAGAATTTTATTTTTTGACTTTTTTTAACCATCTTTTATTATCATATTAAGACAGGGTCTCCCTACAGCCCCAGATGACCTGAAGCCCACCATGTTAACCATGTTGGCCTTGCTCTCACAAGTTATGGGATTAAAGGCATGCACCACCATGAGAAGCTGACTTTCTTATTGAGATAGGAGATAACTCTTAGGCAGTTAAGGGAGAGGCCCATTGTAAATCATGAGTTAGTCACATAGTACATATAATCCCTTTCCTGGATTAACAAATAACTCTCCTATACATGCCAAGGGAGCATGTAAAAGGCATGTAGGCTGCTGGCTAGCTTGGCCCAGGATGTACTCAAAAACAACCAATCCCAATAAAGTTGTCAGTCTTCATCCAATTCCAGTCCTAAGATTCATAAAAGACATTGGGCAGGACAAAGCTGAGGAATTCCTCCCCTGAAGCCCCTCCCACTCTCTGGAGTCCTTTCTTTACTTTTCTTTAATGAATCTATGTACACTGTTCACTCCTTGTCTGAGTTTCCTTCTTAGGCATGAAACAACAAACATGGAAGCCATTGGTTCTGGACAGTTTTAGTGGCTGTTGATTGCCTGGGAAACTTGGATCCTGAGTTAAGCTCACCAAGAGCCAAGCAAGAAAGGTTCTGCTGCTTTTAAAGACCCTACATCATTATTGCTCACTCCCACCTGTCTCCTCTCATTTCTACCTGTAAATCCATGACCCTGCCTCTGTGTCCCCTAGTGTATTGGTCACTTTTCTGTTGCTGTGATAAAACACCATGACCAAGGAACTTATAAAAGGAAGAGTTTATCTGAGCTTACGATTGACGGTTCCAGGGAATTAGAGTCCATTGTGGCGGGAGGCATGGCTGCTGGAAACTGGAGCAGGAAGCCGAGGGTCACATCTTGCAAAGAGCACAGGAAGCAGAGAGAGAGCAACTGTAGACCACGAGGCTTGTTAAAACTCACTAAGCCTGCCCCTAGTGACACACTTCCTCCAGCACGGCCACACACCCCAAGACCTCCAAAAACAGCAACCAACTGGAGACAAACGTCTGAATACCTAGAGCCTATGGGGGACACTCATTCAAACCACCACACCTAGCAATTGAATTCTATCATTTGTTCCATATAATTTTTCCCATGCCTTTGTTTGGTTTGGGTGGGAATTTATTAATGTCAAGAACTAAATTTGGGTGCTGAGGAGATGGCTCAGAGAGTAAAAGCACTTAATACATGTATTAGTCACTTTTCTGTTGCTGTGATAAAACCACCATGACCAAGGGAACTTATAAAAGGAAGAGTTTATTTTAGCTCACGATTGACGGTTCCAGGGAATCAGAGTCCATTGTGGCAGGAAGCACGGTGGCTGGGGCTGGAGCAGCAAGCCAGGGGTCACATCTCACAATGAGCACAGGAAGTAGAGAGAGAGACTGGAGACAGCAAGGCTTGTTAAACTCACTAAGCCTGCCCTCAATGACGTACTTCCTCCAGCATGGTCACACCTTCTAAGACCTCCAAGAACAGTGCCACCAACTGGAGAAAAATGTCTGAATACTTAAAGCCTATGGGGGACACTCATTCAAACCACCACAATACACAAGCCTGATAACCTGAGGTTTTTGTTGTTGTCGTTGTTGTTTTGTGGGGTTTTTTTTTTTTTTTTTTTTTTTTTTT
>VZQC01001095.1:6871044-6884216 GCA_009823505.1 Rhizomys pruinosus | reverse complement strand
TGGTCATTCAAGACAGGGTCTCCCTGTAGCCCCAGGTGTCCTGGAACTCACTCTGTAGACCAGGCTGGCCTTGAACTCACAAAGATCCGCCTGCCTCTGCCTCCCAAGTGCTAGGATTAAAGGCATGCGCCACCATGCCTGGCTTATTGTGCACACTTTTAATCCCAGTTCTCATGAGGTAGAGGCAAGCAGATCTCTGTGAGATTGAGGCCAGCCTGGGACTACAGAAACTTCCAGGCCAGCAGGAGCTGCAGGAAGAACCTGTCTCAAAACCAAACAGAAACTACCTAAAATTTAAGTTGATAAAATAAACATGCATACTTTGATGAACCATATTCTCTCTGCCTCACTATCTGCAAGCTCGGCCCTCTGTCCACTTCCTGAAGTACTAGTCAGTATGAGAAGATCTGAATAGAAGAACATTATTTTAAGAGAATTATTTGGGCAGCTAAAAAAAACAAATCTCAAATCTTACAATGCATGTAGTCATGGGCACATGCATACAACAACACACCAGCTAGCTACAGAATGCTAAATTTAAAAACCAAAAGTGCTCCACAGGAAGAGGGCCTTAGAATAGAAATGGAATATTTTAAAAGAACCAAGTAGGTTATTGCTTAAAAGTAAAAGGGTTGCACTAATGAAGGCCTTTATGAGTAGGACGGCTGCCCAGGGCAGTAACAATGCTGGCCCATGAGTGGAGAAGAATGCTGATTTCACTTAGTCTGGCTGGGAGGCCCTTCAGGGAGAGACAGGAAAGGGTACTGTGCAGCTGATTAAGAGGGATGATAGACGGAGGGAGGAGGCAGGGATGGATGCTTGGTGGGAGGGAGGCAAGCAGGAAAGTGCTGGCAGGGTGAGAGCCACCTGTCTAAAAGTTCCTGCAACTCACAGTCTTGAAACTCTGCCATGGCCTCTAGTGCACAGAATTCTTAAAAAGCTCCAGACTTACAGAGTCCCAGCTGCCAAATCCCTACCCCAGCCATTCCACCCACCCCTATTGAGCCTCAAACACTTCCAGAGTTAGGGGCCCCATTTCTTTTATGGCCATTTATTCCATTACTGGACTACTTTAGCTGTTAGAAGATTTTTAAAAGAAATAATTAGATAAAAAGCATGAGGTATAATAAACAATCATACTATGAAAATGAGCCATGCATGTATGTGTACGTGTGTATTTTGGAGGTCATATGTCAAAATATCAGTATTCTGAAGGCCAGAGTTCTTTGTGGCTTGCTTGCTTTCTTTCTTCCTTTCTTTCTTCTTTCCTTCCTTCCTTCCTTCCTTCCTTTCTTTCTTTCTCTTTAAACAGGGTCTGACTATGATGGCTTAGAACTTGCTACACAGACCAGGCGGGCCATGAATTCACAGAGATCTGCCTCCCTTTGCTTCCTTGTGCTGGGATTAAAGGTAGTGGGTGTGTGCCATCACACCCAGCCTATTTTGGGCAGTTCTGGGGTAGTGTCTCAGCATGTAGCCCTGGCAGGAAACTTGCCATGTAGATCAGGCTGGCTTCCAACTTACACCAATCCTCCTGCCTCTGCTTCCTGAGTCCTAAGACTATAGACGTGAGCCATCACAGCTCACTTTTTTCTTTTGTTGCCTCTCAATATTTTCTAAAATGATTGGCTTTCGTGGTAAGTTGGGAGGAAATAAAGCACATACTGTTGAAACTTGGTGGGGTTTAGCTCAGTGGCAGGGCAATGTGCAAGTTCAATTCCCAGCTGTTGTTGTCCAGGACAGCCGGGGCTGCAGGAAGACCCTGTCTCAAAAAGACCAAAAATAAATAAATAAATAAATAAAGATAAAGTTATTTTTCTTTTTAAAATATTTTATTTTTATTTTATGTGTATGAGTGTATTGTCTGCATGTGTATACGTGCACCTGAATCATGCAATGCCCACAGAATTAGAAGGCATTGGATTCCCCTGGAGCTGGAGTTAGCCACCATGTAGATGCTGGGAATTGAACCCCGAGTTCTCTGCAAGAGCAACAGGTGCTCTTAATCACTGAGCCACCTCTCCAGCCCTGAGATGAAATTCTTTTTCATGGAGATGAAATGGGCCCTTTTGTATCTTATATCCACTGGATTCAGTTCTGATGGGTCTATCTTCAGGTAATCAGTAGATCAAGGAAGGCCAGTCACAAGTCTAGGACAGAGTGTTCCTGCCTTTCTATGTCCTTACCACATAAGCACCTATAATAAACAGTAATAGCTTCACCTCAGATCACCGAGCAGGGAACCAGTTTCTTCTTAGGGAGCAGTAGACTGTCACATTCTAACCAACACTATCCAGAGACACGACAATTTCAATGCCAGTCCAGCCAGAGACAGGAGAGAGGAGAAATATTCTAAGTTAGGCAAGGCAGAAGAAGAAAATAATTATAATGTCTAATAACTATGTAGCACTTTGAAGAAAACCTTCCCCAGGGGCTAGAAATGTAGTTAGTAGAACATTGTATGTAAGAGACCCTGAGTTTGATCATCAGCATGACACACCCAAAAATCTTTCCCAGACATCCTCTTACTTGACTGCTCTTCCTACCCCAACCCCAACTCAACATACAGCACATCTAAAACATTGCATTCTGTGACTGTGCTACATGTTTGGAGAAAAGGCCCAAGCTTGCATCCAACTCTCAAAAGGAGGAAGTCAAAAGGATTAAGACCATGGATTGATGCACCCCACTCTTGCACACTTTAGTGGGTTGGCTCTGGGTCCTCATGTGTTCAAAGCAGTTGAGCTGCAATTTCTCTGTAACCTAGTCCAGTGTCCACATACTGCCTTTTGTCACATGTCCAGACACTTAGGCACTAGAACTTATTTCCAGAGTGTAGAGAACCTATAGTAGAGCAATGAGGATGTCCACCTGCTGGGTGACAGGATTTGTAGCCAGCAAATCCCTCTGCTGGGTGAGAGGACTGTGAGGGTTGTCTGCACATAATGTATTCTCCATGGTCACTTTGACTGTAGCCAAGTGTCAGGAGAAATTTGAATCTGAATGCTGCTGCCTCTGAAACAGGCTTAGGAAAGTAGATGGGCTCTCTTCAACAAAGAGCCAACCCGCCTGAATTTGAACAGCCACATTTGGAATGGAATAAAGATGCCCAGGCAGGCAGACACTGTCCAATTCAGTAGAGCCTCAGGAAACCAGAGAGAGATTAACTTCTTACAGGGAGTTAAGCCTGTTGGAAAGGCAGAAAATCTGCATAGAAAGGTCAAATGAAGGCAGGAGTGACCAGGAAGGATGGGGAAACCATCAGAATTAGGGCAGAGTTCATCTGAAGGATTCCTTTAGGGAGTCAGGGGTAATGAGGAAGAGTTGCTTCACTGACAACTGTGTATGCGCTTTTGTTAAAGTAAAGCTTGCAGATTGTCAACAACTTGTATGTGCCTCAGTGGCATGTGGGAAGATCCAGTTTGAATTAGGGGCTAGTTCTCAGCTAGCACCCCTCAGGGCACCATGTGGGAGTCATGGGATTTCTCTGACCCTGCCCCAAGGGGGAGCAAGCAACGTCCCTAGGCACATGATGCTAAGTGGAGCAGCAGTGTGCAGTGGCACAGAACTGGGGTCTGTGATTGGCTCTGGGAGCTGACGTCATTTTGCTTATAAAAGCAAGTTGTAGCAGGTAATAAAGCGAATTCTCCATTACTATCATTACACAGAATTCCCGGCCATTATTTCTGCATGCATACAGGCTGAAGCAGGCCTGAATTTCTATTGTCGTGCCCAGTGGGTTGGATGGCAGTCCTTCAGACCACCAACCTGGCAAGCTGGTGTGGGGCTGGAAGGAGATCTATCAAATCACCAGCTGTGAAGTGAATTGTGAGTGTAGGCTGAAGATAGGCAATCAGCCATCAGCCTGAAATTCCTGTCCAGAGGCCAGCAGTCTTTGGGCAGGTGGGAAAGCACGGCCAAGACGGAAACGTTTCTTTTTCCCAGACTAAGAGCCTGAGTTGGAAGTACCCCTCAGGTCGGGTTACAGAACTAACCTACTGACCTCTGCGCTGAGGGGCCAGTTCCCTACAGTGGCTGAAGGCAGGCACTGTGCCGCCACCCTTCCCTTGTTAGGACCATACTGTACCTGTTCATAGTAAGAGAAGCACTGTGGCAGGCTACATCTATGCCATAGAACACCAACCGTGTGTGTGTGTGTGTGTGTGTGTGTGTGTGTGTGTGTGTCTACTGAAAAGTGTCAGGTTATAAAAAGCATGAAACCAATAAAAAGTTCATGAGGCTTAGGTTACTCCAGGGACATGCTTTACTTCCATGTGGGACTGCCAGCATGAGCCGCCTGCAGACACATGGTGGAACTGGACAGCATGGCAGGGGGCAGGACAGAGGGGGATTAGAGAGGCAGAGAGAAAGACAAAGAGGGACAGATGGGGGGACGGAGAGAGGGAGATGGCGGCTGGGGCCCACCCATTTATACCCATGGGGCAGGGACTCAGGTATAGGGGAAGGGGTCAGAAGATTGGCAGCTTCTGGAGGAAGTGGGCACCTGTGTGCCCCTTGGGATTCTGGGAAGCCTGGCCCTAACAAAAAGAAGCTGGTAGATGGGGCTAGTGAGATAGCTTAGCAAGTAAAGACTCCTGCCACCAAAGCTGAGTTCAGTCCCAGGGACCCTCATGGTGGAAGGAGAATTGACGGCTGTAAATTGTCCTCTGACCTCAACACAGTGCCATAGCATCCATGCGCACACACACACACACACACACACACACACACTTGAATAAATGTGATAATAAAATAAAACTACTGGTAGGTCAGTGAGGGTGCATAGAGGAAAATCCCAAGTTTCTTGCCCAGTAAAGAAGAAAGCTACCTAGCCAGGCATGATAGCACACTGGGAGATGGAGACAAGAAGATCAGAAAGGTTGTCTTCAACTGCATAGCAAGTTTAAAGTCAATCTGGGCTACTGTCTGAAAATGAGAACAGGAGGGAGGAAGGGAGGGAGAGAGGGAAGGAGGGAAGAGGGGATAGAAAAGGCTCCTGGCATAGTGATGTATGCCTATAATCCCAGCACTTTAGAGGCAGAAGGATCATAAATGTAGGACCAGAGTGAACCACAAGTGAGGCTCTATCTCAAGAAAAGACATAAAAAAGGAGAGGGAAAAAATAATAATAAAAGCTGGGTGTGGTGGCGCACGCCTTTAATCCTAGCACTTGGGAGGCAGAGGCAGGCGGATCTTTGTGAGTTCGGATCTTTGTGAGTTCAAGGCCAGCCTGGTCTACAGAGTGAGTTCCAGGACAGCTAGGACTACAAGGAGACCTTGTCTCGAAAAGACCAATAAATAAATAAATAAATAAATAAATAAATAAATAAATAAATAAAATAAAAATAAATAAAAATAAAAAGGAGGAGACAGATAGAGGGAGGGAGGGAGGGAGGGAGGGGAGGAAGGAGGGAAGGAAGGGGAGGGAGGGGGAGGGCAAAGGGGAGAGGGGAGAAAGGAGGGAGGGAGGGAGGGAGGAGGGAGGAAAGGAGGGAAGGAGGGAGGCAGGACAAAAAAGAAAAAAAGTCAGAAGCGTAGTTCAATGGTGTTAGGGTGTGAATTCCACAAAGACCCAGAATCCATTTGAAATGCAGGAGCATTTAAGGCCAGGGTACAGAAACCTGCCCTACCAGCCTGTCTTTGCTTATGGAACAGCAGGCCATCACAGAATACTCAGGAGACTTGCTACTTCACAATCTTCCACCCCCTACCTGAGTTCTTACTACTCCCTTAAATGCCCGGGCCATTCAGCGCTGGCTCTGTTTTCATTGGAGCTTAGCCCCAGCTACCCTGAAGTAAGCTTTATCCCAGAGTGCCTAAGACCTTGTGGTCTCTTTATTTATTTGGGGGAGCATGCCGTAACCTAACATTCTGGTGCCTGGTAACAGGTCTGGCCGGAAGCCTTACCGCCAAACAGCACTCACCACTGATTTGACCAAAGGTACCATCTCTACTCTTCCTTCTCCCACCCTACTCTACCCCTGTGTGACTTCGAGTGTGAGTTAGTGTGCATGGTATGGTTCCACAGCTCTGACAGGCTATGGAATCTGATTGGGCCCTAATCACTAGAGTCATTTCCCCTCATCAGGCACTCACCATTTGGTGACAGAGCAAGGGGGCTGATACGAATGGCCCTATTACTAAG
This sequence comes from Rhizomys pruinosus, assembly GCA_009823505.1. Taxonomy (NCBI): domain Eukaryota; kingdom Metazoa; phylum Chordata; class Mammalia; order Rodentia; family Spalacidae; genus Rhizomys; species Rhizomys pruinosus. Next base: position 6,878,071 of record VZQC01001095.1, on the reverse strand, counting down.
ACCCTTTAAGTTGCCTCTCAGACAAATGGCTGGACAGGCATCTGAGTGAGGAGAGATGCCACTTCCCACCCCTCCTTTACTGTGTCACCCCATGTGTATGTCCTGCCTCCTGTGCCTCAACATTCCCTGTTTTCTTCCCCAACCTCTAATCCACTGTTTTCTGCCTGTCTTTCCTCTGCTCTTCTCCTTCACCGTTTAGCCTCCCGTTTTCCATTTTGAACTCTCCTGAGAACCAGTGTATCAGGGAGTTTCCAAACCCTGTCCCCAGGCTGGGACACCACTTGGACTGCTGTCGTCCAGGACGTTGGAGGCAGAATCCAGACTCATTTTCCTTTTGGTCCCCCCTGTATTTTCCAGGATGCTGGCTTTACGGGCTGGAGGACGCATTTCATAGTTCCCCCAGGGCTGTGCAGGATGCTGGTCACATGGGTCTGTGGACTCCATCTGCCACCACTGAAATTAGGGTGGATGCATCTAATCTTCGGAAGATGCTTCTGAGGCTAAAAGCTTTACTTGCTTTCTACAGATCTCCTTTTTCCTCTCTCTCTCTTCCTTACGCTCTCTCAACCCATAATATGGGAACCTCACACTCAAAAGGGGGAGCTCAGGGACTCACCCCCTTGGATTGTCTCCTACATTCTTTGAAAGAACTCAACCTCTCTAAGGAAATTAATCCTAAACTCCTTAGGAGACTCTGCTCTACTATCTGGCCAGGATATCAACTAGATAATGGTATTATCTGACCTGAGATGGGTACTCTAGATCCCAGAATTCTCACAGCTTTGAGAGACTTTTGTCAGTGTTCCAGTAGATGGTCGGAATGTCTGTGTGTACAGGCACTGCCCTTTGCTCACGTCCTTCTCTCTATTCCTTCTGCCACCCCCATCAGGTTCTCCTTGCCAAATCTGCAAAACCCAGGTTTCAGTCACCTAAGTCCCAGACCACCGAGGACACCTCTCCCCTCTAGACCAAAACTCTAAATCTGCTTTTGATCTTGACTTGGGAGACCCGGCTCCCCCACTGAGCCCTACGCCTACTGTCCCTCCCGAGCCGAGCTGAGCTGCAGCCAAATTTCCCCTGCCTGATCCTCCTCCTGCTGCTCCTACAGCCACTGCTCCTGCCACCACAGCCACCCTTCCTCCCGACACCACAGAGGAGCTTCCTCTCCTCCAGACCCTTCCCCTCCCTGTCACCTGCCCCCAGCTCTCAAACCCCATCCTCTCAAACCCCTGCACTCTCCCCAAATCCCCCACCACACCCATTCCCCTGCCAATCCAGGTGCATTCTTTCCTCTCCGACAGGTACCAGGGGCACGTGGTCTAGACAGCGTTCAGGTCCCCTTTTCCTTGAGTCATTTATCACACAGATTGAAAAGCTACTGGGCTCTTTTTCCACTGACCCTGACAGGTTTATTAAAGAATTTCGCATGCTCATCCAGAGCTATGATCTTTCCTGGCATGATCTGTTCATGGTCCTTTCCAACTCTCTTACTCCTGATGAAAAGGAACAGGTTTGGACGGCTGCTCAAGCTCATGGGGACCAGGTTCATCTCCAAAACTCCGAAATGCCTGAGGGGGAAAAAGCTGTACCTCAAAGAAACCCTGGTTAAAATTATCAAATCCCATCAGCAGAAGAATCCAACCTTGATATCCAGGCCAGGGATCATATGATAGCCTGCCACCTGGAGAGTCTTCAGAAGGCTTCCCATAAAGTAGTTAACTTTGATAAACTTCAGGAAGTCATCCAAGATAAGAATGAAAACCCTCCTAACCTGTAGAGGATGTAAGCTTGTGGCATCAGCCATGGGTTATTTCTCCAAGGAGAGAGCCAATAGCCAATTAGATTTGGGATATACAGGCACATGGCTGCCTCTGCTGCACAGTATTTCCAGGCAGGTGAGGTGTAGCTGGTGCTGACGGTGGAGTCTTGCTTGACTCAGGGAGACCCGTATTTGCTTTATTGGTTTAGTGGCCTTTGGTAACACTCTCTGGCATTCCAGAGGCCATCTGTACACTTGCATGTGCGGGTTCAATACATCCCTCCCAGTTAACGTCAGGTCTTCGGCGCAGTGGTCTTATTGCCCATCCTCCATGCGAGGTATCCCAACTTAGAGGCAAGACCCCTTAACCTTTTGTGGGGCCTTGGGATTCCCCTGGCCACATCCACCTGGTAGAACAATCCATTGCTACTGTCAGAGCCTGTATTAATATATTTTTGCCTGAGTGCATAGCCCTAGGAACTTAGTATTATATTTGGTTCTGTAAACAGAGGAGGTAATTCCCTTCCACAGTTTCCATTCTATAGTCAATTAAAAAAGCATTTACCAGTTTTATAAGAGGATTACCCTCTACAATAGTGTCCCCAATTTACAACAGCAAGACCCTGTCCATATTAACAGGGGGGGAAAAAATGTAATTCAAAAACTGTTCATGGTAACATAACTATCCAAACATAGTGTCTATGTACCAAAGTACCCTAACCATAAATATTAGTGCTGTTTAAATACTTATATATCTAACTGCTTGTTGGCTTCATGTAGGATCGAAAGGTTATCCTGGACAAATACTGTTAGCCCATGAACGGAAACAGCCAGCCTGACCAGACTCCAAGTCAACAGCTCCAGAGCGAGTGGGACTGTTTTACCTATCATCACCTGTGCCCCTTTTCTAAGCTAGGGAACAAACGTGGAAGAGGGGGCGTTGGTTGTAATTAGAATGTTAGGGCTGCCGATTTGGGTGAATGGTTGATGAACACTATTACAGCAATGTAGTCTGACACTCATTTGATCAACTTGATGAACAAAACCAAACCTGTCACCCCCCACCTGGATGGTGGGGATGTAGGGGTTTGGCACAACAGCCTGCAGATAGGGTTTTCATGAAGGATGCTTTTACTCATGGATTATACTTATAGCTAAAAATGAAAAAAAAAAAAACTGAGAGAAAGATGCAGGACAGTTATGACAGAATGCATGATCTGGGATGGGGTGGGGGTGGGGGGGAGGGAAAGGGAAATAAGCCTGAACTGAATGAAATGCACAAAGCATCAATAAAAACTAAATTAAAAAAAAAAAAAAGAATGAAAACCCAAGCTGGAAAGATGGCTCAGTGGTTAAGAGTGCCGACTACTCTTGCAGAGGATCCGGGTCTGATTCTCAACAGCCACATGGCAGCCAAGAACCATCTTGAAGCCAGGTGTGGTGGCGCACACTTTTAATCCTAGCACTTGGGAGGCAGAGGCAGGTGGATCTCTGAGTTCAAGGCCAGCCTGGTCTACAGAGTGAGTTCCAGGACAGCTGGGGCTACAGGGAGGCCCTGTTTAAAAAAAAAATGAAAATCCCTCCAAAGTTTTATCTAGACTCACCCAGACTCTGATAAGGTACACACAGTATGACCCTGAGTCATACTCATGAAGGCACTCTTTTTTTTTTTCACATAAATTTATTTTTATTTTTATTTATTTATTTTATTTTATTTATTTATTTTTTTTTGTGTGTGTGTTTTTGAGACAGGGGCTCCCTATAGCCCCAGCTGTCCTGGAACTCACTCTGTAGACCAGACTGGCCTTGAACTCACAAAGATCCACCTGCCTCTGCCTACCAAGTGATAGGATTAAAGGAGTGTGCCCGGCTTATTTTTATTTTTTTTAACAAATCTAGACTCGTGTCCCACCCCCATTCGCCCACCCCACCAGAGCTCATGCATTCTGCCAAATATGCTTTTCATCTCTTTCTCAGTCTTTCTCAATATTCTCCATGAGGAAGTTGACTGTTTTGAGCAGAAGTTCACTGTTTCAGTCAGTTCTTCGAGTCAGTCCTTTCTGTTGTTGGTGCTTCAAGTGTGGACAAACAAGACACTGGTCCAAGTCTGCCCCATGCCTCATCAACTTATGGGACTATCCCTATGTGTGGAGAAAGGGGTCACTGGAAAAGTGATTGTCCTACTGTGCCAATGCATGGGAGAATCATCCCTCTGAGGCCCCACCCCGCAGGGTCCAGCCACTGTCCATGATCTCCTGGGACTGGCAGGTGAAGACTGACAGGCTGCACCTACATCCCAAAATGCCTTGCTCACCATCCCCTTGGAGGAACCCAGGGTCAGTGCTAACATAGCCTTTCTTTTCTTTTCTTTCTTTTTTTTTTTTTTTTTTTTTTTTTTTTTTTTTGAAACCAGAACATTTATTTTATGACCAATTGCTGAAATCTTCAAGATGAACTGGATGCTGCAACAGCTGCCCTCTTGAGTTTTGGTGTCGTTCCTTCACAGAATCCATGTCTGAATCTATGATAGACAATTTTCAGGTGCCTCATCCACCCAGTACCGGTAGTATTGTAAGACCCAAATAAAGCTTTAGCCTTGAGAGACCCCTGAGTGAGAGATGCAGAGACAAGACTCGATGCAAAAGCAAGAAGTTTATTCTTCCAGCATGCCAGGGTTCACCCATACAATGGGGAGAGGTGAACCCTGAGCAATCTCTGCATACAGTTTTTATACACTTAGAGCATGGCAGGTTACAGTAACAGCAACAGGGCATCTTTCTATTGGCTCCCTGGGGTGACCTTTACAGAGATTGTCTGGTTGCAGATGAGGTGATACTTAGCATGCTTGGGTCTGCAGGTGGCTTGGGGCAAGGGCCCTCAGGGAGGTTCTTCCTGGAATTATAACTGACTGTGGTTTCCTGTTATCTGCTAACCTAGGGAGGGGTTGCTATTTGCTAACCTAGGGAGGGGTTGCTATAGTTATTTTGAAAAGTGGAAAATTCCACTGACCTCTTTCTGTCCCTTCAGTATTTCGACTCTTAGCCTTGGCACTCCAGTTATACTTTCTCTTGCACTTGGCAGGGTAGCCACATTTGCCACAGGTTGACCTCTGAAGATGGTAGGCCTTTGAGCCACAAAGTGTGTGTCTTATTGCGATGCTTTCCAAACAATGACGTTTCCTTCATCATCTTCCTTCTGCTGCCAAAGCCAAAGAGAAGGCCTTTATTTTCATAATAAACATGGGTGCCATGGGGTCAATTCTCCCCTCCTACCCAGGCAAAACTTTGCCCTCGAATATCGCCTTGGTGAGTGTTGATAGAAAGACTCACAATCCTAAAAGTACAGTACCTATTTGTTAGGTCGGGGTTCAGGACAAAAAGCCAAGATGGCGTAGACCAGAAGGACCCTCCCTTCTTTTCCAGCCAGGAGCTTCCATTTCCCCACAGAAATCACTGGATGGAGTTCCGGATTCCCACAAGACCTCCAGATCTGAGATCCACCTTCAGGTTCCTGACCTGGCCTAATTGGCCAGATTCCAGCACATCACCATCTCCTCTCCCCAACCCTCTAAAAGGACCTTCTTCCCTCCCAGGGGCATGCTTTCTCATGGTCCCTCACCCCAAAGGGCTATGGATTCGCCAGAGAGAGGGCGTATTTCCTGGAATAAATGACTGCCTTTGTTTACTTTTTTTTTTTTCTATTTTTGAAATAGTCCCTTTATATAGACCAGGATGGCCTTGAACTCACAGAGATCTTCCTGCCTCTGCTTCTGCTGGTGATTAAAGGCATGTGCCACCACACCCAGTGCCTTTGTTTAGTTTTAATTTGGACCGTTTTGGCCTTTATCTCAGGGTCAGAGACCCCTTGCTCTTCCCTCTGTTTTCTGGGCTATTCCCCTTACTCACCCCTTCCTGGCCATACCCTCCTGCCCCACTCTCTCTATAACACCCCATTCTCCCTGTACTCAAGCCTGAAGCCTGATGCGTCCTATCACTTAGTTCAAGATTGTCAGGGTGTGAGCTCCAGAAGCCCATTGGAATGCAGAGACACCTAAGACCTGAGGCACCAAGAACCTGCTCTACCAGGCTAGCCTTTGGCTATGCTAAAACAGGCAATCTCCGATTACTCAGGAATCTTCCACCTTGCCTTTCAAAAGCCAGATTCCTGCAAAGTGTGCTACCCACCCCACTCTCACTGAATCCCACTCCCACCTTCTCCCTTAAATTCCCAAGCCAGATGCCATTCTGTGCTTGGCTCTATCTTTCCCCCGAGCCTAGCCCTGGCTACCCTGAATTAAACTCTGCTCTGGGGGGCTGGAGAGATAGCCTAGCAGTTAAGAGCACCGACTGCTCTTGCAGAGGACGCGGGTTCGATCCCCAGCACCCACATGGCGGCTAAGAACCATCTGTAATTCCAATTCCAGGAGAACTCCAGTTCCAGGGTAATCCGAGACCCTCTTCTGACCTCCTCGGCATTGCAGGACACGGGTGCACAAACCTACATGCAGACAGTACATTCATACACATGTAAAAACAAATAAAATTTAAAAAATAAAAAATAAATAAATAAATAAACTCTGCTCCGGAGAGCTTAGACCTCGTGGCCTTTCATTCTGGGGGGAGTGCGCCATAACCTTACATTCCGGTGCCAGTGACTCGGATTGCCATTTTTCCCACCCCCCCCCGCCCCTGGGAGCAGCTTTGGGGTAGCCGGTAAGCCAGATACCAAGTGCAGGCTAAGACAGTACCCACCAGCATTCAGCCAAAAGTGCCCTCTGTCCTCTCCTTATCCTACCCTACTCTATTCCCATGTGACTGTGCGTGAGAGTTCAAGGCCAGCCTGGTCTACAGAGTGAGTTCCAGGACAGCTGGGGCTACAGGGAGACCCTGTCTCAAAAAGACCAAAAAAAAAAAGAGTGTGTGTTACGGTTCCACAGTTCTCGGGCTACGGAATCTGATTGGGTCCCAACCCACGGTTCCACCAAAGTTGTTTAACCTCATCAGGCACTCATCGCACTCATGATGACCAAGCATGGGGTTTATACGTGTGGCCCTCATGGTAAGACTTCCTAAGTCGCTTTGCAGGGAGCCAGACAGACGGGCACCTGAGTGAGGGGAGATACTATCTCCCACCCCTACCTTCCATGTAACCCTGCGTGTGTTCTGCCCCCCCAGCTGCCCCCTCTGCCTCGACATTTCCTGTCCTAACTACTGCTTTCTCTCTCTCTCTCTCTCTCTCTCTCTCTCTCTCTCTCTCTCTCTCTCTCTC
>VZQC01001095.1:6842885-6857180 GCA_009823505.1 Rhizomys pruinosus | reverse complement strand
AGACCCATATATCAGGTGACTCGTAAGGCAGCAAATTTGAGTGGGGCTTGAACAGGAAAAGGCTCTTCAACAGGTCCAGGCTGCGTGCAGGCTGCTCTGCCCCTTGGGCCATATGATCCAGCAGACCCAATGTTGCTTGAGGTTATCAGTGGCAGATAGAGATGCTGTCTGGAGTCTGTGGCAGGTTCCATAGGGGAATCACAGGGAGGCCCTTGGGATTTTGGAGAAGTCTACCTTCATCTGCACAAACAACTATTCTCCTTTGAAAGACAGCTCCTAGACCTGCTATTGGCCTTAGTGGAAATAGTAACACACCCAGATGAGGAATGTGCTGCCTCCAGAATCCAAAAAGACCCACCAAACGTTGTGCTTCTTTCTTGGTGGAGGGAGGGGCCAGGTGCAACAACTTATTCTTTACCTTAGAAGGAATGTCTCTGCATGCTCCACACCACTGAACTCCTAGAAACTTCACCGAGGTAGATGGCCCTTGAATTTTAGTTGGATTTATTTCCCATCCTCTCATGCGCATATGCTTTACCAACAAGTCTAGGCTAGCTGCTACCTCCTGTTCACTGGGTCCAATCAACATAACATCATCAATATAGTGGACCAGTGTGATATTTTGTGGAAGAGTCAGGCGATCAAGATCCCTTCTAACTAAGTTATGGCACAACGCTGGAGAGTTAACATACCCCTGAGGTAAGACAGTAAAGGTATACTGTTGGCCTTGCCAGCTGAAAGCAAATTGCTTCTGGTGGTCCTTATGAACCGGTATTGAGAAGAAAGCATTGGCCAGATCAATAGCTGCATACCAGGTACCAGGAGACATATTAATCTGCTCGAGTAAGGACACCACATCTGGTACAGCGGCTGCAATTGGTGTCACTACTTGGTTGAGTTTTCGATAGTCAACTGTCATTCTCCATGATCCATCTGTCTTTTGCACAGGCCAAATTGGAGAGTTAAATGGAGATGTGGTAGGAATCACCACCCCTGCATCTTTCAAATCCTTGATAGTGGCATTAATCTCTGCAATCCCTCCAGGGATACGATACTGTTTTTTGTTCACTATTTTCCCTGGCAGAGGCAACACCAATGGTTTCCATTTGGCCTTTCCGACCATAATAGCCCTCACTCCACAGGTCAGGGAACCAATGTGGGGATTCTGCCAATTTCTAATTATATCTATCCCAATTATACATTCTGGGACTGGGGAAATAACCACAGGATGCATTCTGGGACCCACTGGGCCCACCGTGAGTTGGACTTCAGCCAAAACTCCATTTATCACCTGACCTCCATAGGCTCCTACTTTAACCGGAGGGCCACAATGCTTTTTAGGGTCTCCTGGGATCAGTGTCAACTCAGAGCCAGTATCCAATAGGCCTCGAAAAGTCTGATTATTTCCCTTTCCCCAGTGTACAGTTACCCTAGTAAAAGGCCTCAGGTCCCTCTGGGGAAGGACAGGAGGAAGGCAAACAGCATAACTCTTTGGTATTGTGACAAGGTCCTTCCTCATTGGAACCCAGCCACCCCTTCATTCAAGGGGTTCTGGGTCTGTGAACTGTCTCAAGTCTGGAAACCAGTCAACTGGAAGGAATTTGCTACTCCTAAAATCAAATGTTGACTTCCTGTCATTTGTTCTAGAGCTTTTCTGCTTATACAAATCAAATAAAAACTTAGTAGGCTTCTTATGTATTTGGTTCCTGGGAACGCCATGATTAATTAGCCAGTTCCAAAGATCATTTCGGGTCATGCCATTATAGGTATTGTTTTGCCTTTGCCACCCATTATGATAATTATGGTAACTACGCTCATCTGGCCTTCTGCGATTCAGTGCTGCCACCTGACGCCTACCCTGAGGTCCTGTTAAACCTATTACGTGTACATTTAATTTATGCAAGCGAGCAACAACTTCTCTAACTGTAAGATCTGGCATAAGAAATAGAGCAAAAACAAAGCTCTTCAAATGTTCTGGTGTCTCTCTCAGTACTTTCCATCTTATAAATTCAGTGAATGGGATGTCCTCTGGGTCCTCATATTGTGGAGAATGTAGTTTTACACTTCGAATCCACTTGAGCATACCCATCTGCCTGACCCTCACAATCCCTTCATCAATACTAAGCCAAGGAATATCAGGCATCTCTAACTCGCTGTTAGTAGGTCATGTTTTAATAAATACACCAGCCAACCATTCAAATAAACTTTTAACACCTTTTTTAACTGCTCGAGCTTCCATGTTAAACCTAGAATCTCTACTCAGTGGGCTCATATTGATAAACTCAGTATGATCCAATTTTATATTCCTCCACCATTATCCCACACCCTTAAAATCCATTCCCACACATATTCCTTAGGCTTCTGCTGGAATGAATCAGCAAACTCATTAATTTCTTTAGTGGTATAACGCACCTCCTCATGGACCACACTTTCTATCTCACCTTGAGGGGCTTGCTTAAACGTCAATCTGGTTATAGGTCTAGAGGCAACAATTGTTGGGCCCTGAGGGACATTAGCTCCCACTGGGAGGGGGGGATTAGTTTCCTCAGGCAAGGGTGGGGAGGAGGGATTTGCAGGGTGTGGATTCTCTGCTGAGGGTGGGGAGATTAATTCCTCAGATAAAGAAAATCCCTCAGAATCCGAGGGTTCAAAATCCTCATCATCATGGTTCTCCCACACATCTCCTTTTTTGCTTCATTTGATAAATTAAAATATAACGTCAATTGGTTTAACAGGACCTCCACCGGGTATGGCGTTCGGTGGCCAGCGCTGAAGCCGAAAGACAGAAGGCCAGAGGGCGGGAGGACCAGAAGTAGCCGAAGGGGGGCAAAGGCAAAACAAGACCGAGAAGATGGCATGACCCAAAAGGATCTTTGGAACTGGCTAAACAATCATGGTGTTCCCAGGAAACAAATACATAAATACAAAGAAGCCGACGGTTGCTGGATAACTTTAGTTTGAACTTGACAAACCTGGTTTGAGCGAGCCTCAATTGGGGAATCTGCTCCATTGGATTGGGCATGTGGACACATCCTGCTGGAGGTATTGTCTTGATTGATCTGAGCAGTGCTGGGAGGGACAGCCCACACAGATCTCATGTGCAACCCTCGGAGGTTATGTACAGTTACAAGAAGGCAGGCTGGGCTATGAGCCAAGGGAGGGAGCGAAGAATAGCAGCTGCACACAGCATCTTCTCCCATGGCTGTGCTTCGCTCCTGTCTCAACGGTTCTCTGCCCTTTCCTGAGTTCCTGCTTTGGGGGCTCCCTGAGTGATGAACTGTTGACCCAGGAGATGATTTTGTAAGCTGAATAAAAACATAAAATCTTTCCTCCACAAGTTGGTGTCCAGTCAGAGTGTTTTGTCACAAAAACGGAAGGGCCAACTAGGACAGAAATTGGTATTAGAAGAGTGGGGTATTGCTTGTGACAGACATGACCTTGGTGTTTTGTGGAAGGATGTTTGGAGGCGTTTGGAACTTGGGCTGGGAAGATCCATCTGAATCCCTAAAAGATTGTTGCTGTGGAGCTTGGAGAAATTTTGCTGAAAGATTTGTAGAAGACAGAGGCCTGGCTTTTGAAGCTTAAGAGGGAAGCAAAGACCATCAGGACTACTTGTATGATATTTTTGAATTAAAAATCTGTGGTTTCTGGTCAGCTGGGGATGTGGATAATCAGCTGTCAAGTAACAAAAGAAGAGACCAGCACACTGTGGTGTGAATGAAACTTCATTACTGGGGACGAATTTCTTTCAGGTCCAGCACACAGAAGAAGCCTATTGATCTCCTAGAAGGGGCTGACGCCCTCCATCTCGAGCCAGAAAGCAGGACTTGGTAACGTTAAGAGTCTCCTTCTATTATGGTTGTGTTGTTGAAATTTGAGGGGGGTTATAGAGAGCAGCTGAGGCTTTGGCACTGTGAGAGGTCAGGGAATACCATTGGTGGAAGTGCAACCTCGGTTGCAGTGAATTATCCCAGGATTGCAGGGTTAATGAAGAGAGGCTGAGGCTTTTGCACCAGGAGGAGGTCAGAACGAGGACCATTGTTGAAGGTGCTGCCTCAGTTTCAAGTGGCAACCCGAGCTTTTTGGAGATGCCGGGCCCATGGGATGACCACCCAGAGCAGCAGCAGGTGTGGATTGGAATCCACCTGGGCCTGCGAGATGAGCAGTGTCTGCCACGGATGGCAGAATTGGAGGAAAGAAGGGAGAGCTGCGGAAAAACCCTTTGGAGCCCAGGAAGATCATGAGTGAATCCCAGGTGTACAGCCTTGATTGAGTACTTTGCTGGACTTAGGTTTTTTGTTTGAGTGTGCCTGATTTTCCCTTTGAAATAAGACAGTTATTTGTTTTTTGGATTTTACAGCAGCACACAGATAAGAGACTTTTACTAGACCCGAAAAACTTTTAAGCACTTTGGACTTTTTAAGGATTGTGGGACTTTTAAGGTTGTTACTGTCTTATGTTTTTTCGCATTTCATGCTTAACATCATATGTTGGGATAAAGAACTGGAAAAGTTGGTGGTTTCATATTGAGTGTTTTGTTTGTTAAGTTGACAAGGGGTCAAATTGTGCTGGATCGCTTTAGTGTAAACTTGATACACCCGGGTGAGGGGCCTCATTTGGGGAATTTGCTCCATCTGATTGGCCTGTGGCCACCATCTGTGGTAGTCATTGTCTTGATTGTTGAGCACTGTGGGAGGGCCCAGCCCACCTAATGGAGTAGTGCCACCCTGGGCAGGTTATGTTATTATTATAAGAAGGTAGGCTGGGCATGAGTCAGGAGAGTAAGCCAGTGAACAGAATTTCTCCATGGCCCATGTGCCAGCTCCTGCCTTCAGGTTCCTGCCCCTGAGTTCTTGCCTTGGTCTCCCGAGTGATGACACGGTTGACCCCCGCGCAGATGTAAGCTTGATCATAATTAAACCCTTTCCTCCCCAAGTGGTTTTTCTGTCGGTCAGAGTGTTTTGTCAACCCAATGGAGACAAACTAGGACACTTACTAAGTTTTTATTTGATATGTATAAGCAGAAAAGCTCTAGAACGAATGACAGGACGTCAACATTTGATTTTAGGAATAGCAAATCCCGCCCAGTTAAACAGTTTCCAGACAAGACAGTTCACAGACCCAGAAACCCTTGAATGAAAGGGTGGCCAGGTTCCAATGCAGAAGGATATTGTCACAAAACCAAAGAGTTATGCTGTTTCTCTTCCTCCTGTCCTTCCCCAGAGGGACCTGCCTGCGGCCTTTTACAGGGTGTTCAACTATACACTGGCCGGAAAAGGAAATTAATCGACTTTTCGGGACCAATTGGATACTGGTTTGAGTCGAAACTGATCAAGGGACCGACACCTAACAAAACTCCTGTGGCCTCTGTGCTTAAAGCTAGGGGCATATTGTGAGGTCCGGTGTGATAAAGGAGTTTGGATGAACAGGTCCGGACTCACGGTGGGCCCAGCCCAGTGGGTCCCAGAACTCTCTTTGTGGTTATTTCACCAGTCCCTGAATGTATAATTGGGATAGAAATAATTAGAAAATTGGCAGATATCCCTGACATTGTCCTCTGACCTGTGGGGGAGTGAGGGTATTATGGTTGGAATCCAGCCAAATGGAAACCATTGGTTTTAACTCTACCAGGGAAAATAGTAANCGAGCCACAACTTCTCTAACTGTAAGATCTGGCATAAGAAATAGAGCAAAAACAAAGCTCTTCAAATGTTCTGGTGTCTCTCTCAGTACTTTCCATCTTATAAATTCAGTGAGTGGCATGTCCTCTGGGTCCTCATATTGTGGAGAATGTGGTTTTACACTTCGAATCCACTCGAGCATGCCCATCTGCCTGACCCTCACAATCCCTTCATCAATACTAAGCCAAGGAATATCAGGCATCTCTAACTCGCTGTTAGTAGGCCATGTTTTAATAAATACATCAGCCAACCATTCAAATAAACTTTTAACACCTTTTTTAACTGCTCGAGCTTCCATGTTAAACCTAGAATCTCTACTCAGTGGGCTCATATCGATAAACTCAGTATGATCCAATTTTATATTCCTTCCACCATTATCCCACACCCTTAAAATCCATTCCCACACATATTCCTTAGGCTTCTGCCGGAATGAATCAGCAAACTCATTAATTTCTTTAGTAGTATATCGCACCTCCTCGTGGACCACACTTTCTATCTCACCTTGAGGGGCTTGCTTAGACTTCAATCTGGTTATAGGTCTAGAGGCAACAATTGTTGGGCCCTGAGGGACATCAGCTCCCACTGGGAGGGGGGGATTAATTTCCTCAGGCAAGGGTGGGGAGGAGGGATCTGCAGGGTGTGGATTCTCTGCTGAGGGTGGGGAGGTTAATTCCTCAGATAAAGAAAATCCCTCAGAATCCGAGGGTTCAAAATCCTCATCATCATAGTTCTCCCACACATCTCCATCCCAAGTTTCAGGGTTCCACCCTTTCCCCACCAGTGCTCTCACTTTAACTGCTGACACTTTTCGTGGCTGGGAATTAAATTTGCGTTGTAAATCAGCCAACCGTATAATAAGGGCTCCAGCTTGATTTTCTGCTGCTTTAGCTCTTTGGCTGCTGGAGAGAAGATTCTCTTCCAGAGCACACTTGGAAACCTTTAAACTGTTGTTTCGAATCCGGAGCTGGTCATTTTTATCACCGAGCTCCATATTTTCGTCTAACAGTTTATCCAGACATGCTAGGAGCAACAAGGCAACATCATTATTTTCCTGATTTTTCTGCAATTTCTCGAACGTTTTATATATAGAGTCGCTAAATTCCTTGCTTCTCACAAGAGGTGAGTTAGGTGAGTCAAATGGATCTATCTTCATAATTAGATCAAATAGTCTGCACCAAGGATTATCATTCCTCTTCATGCCACCAGGAGAGCCTTCAGTAACTCTAGGCTTCATTGGGTTGGAGAGCTGGCTCCAGAGGCTACCAAGCCCACTAAAGAAATTCATCCTTTCAATTCTGTTTCTCTAGAACCACTTCTGGTACCAAAATCTGTATTAGTCAGGGTTCTCTAAAGAAACAGAAGCAACAGGATGAATATATATAACTATATACAATTTATTGATTTGCTCACGTGACGGAGCTCAACAGTAGCGCCGAACTGGAGAGGCCGGGAATCCAGGGAACTGCTCAGTCCGCAAGGCTGGATGTCTCAGGAGTCCCAGTCTAGTGCTGAAGGCCCGAATGGATTCCAGGAGATCTGCCAGTCTCAGTACACGCTGGGATCCGAAAGGTTGATCACAGCAGCAAGACAAACTCACCAGATGAGAGAGAGGCAAGCCGCAGGAAGAAGGAGAAAAGGGGCCAGCTCCCGCTGCCGTGGCCTTAAATACTGCCTGCCAGCAGAAGGTAACACCCACATTTGGGGTGGGCCATCCGGGTTGAGGTGGTCCAATCAGAAGACCCTTTTCTCTTATTTGTTCCTTAGTCCAGTCAAGTTGACACCCAGGATTAACCATGACACCACATCAGATTGGAGCTTTAAGTATGGTTGCTAAACCTCCAAGAGGATCATTTATGAATTTGGTATTTTAATTACCATATGACACCTAAGTAAAGCTTGAACATTGACTTAAGCACTCCAAATAAATTCTTAATTGCCTAGGCAAAATATTCTGACTAATAATAAAAGCTCATGGTAGGAGCCTAGTGGTAGTAACTGCAGCACAGGCTAGGAAAGGATGCTACTTACTGGCTTGTGTTGCTGGCTCATGTTCAGCCTATTGTATACAATATAGAAATATCTGGTCAAGGATGACATTGTCCACAATGGGCACAAGCCAGCCCAATGAAGGCAATTATTGAAGTTTCTTATCCCAGGTATATCAAGTTGACATTAAACCTATCCAGTTAAGCCTACACTTTGTTCTTTAAAGTCTATAAAGGCAATTTAGGTACTCAAAGTAGAATGTATCTAAACCATGAAAGGCAAAAAAAAAAAAGTTCTAACATAGCCCATGAAACAAACCAAAGATAATAAAGAGGCTAAAACCAATACCTTCTAGGACTATCTCAAATGAAGGCCATGTTACTTGTCCCCAGATTTTGAATTATAGCTTTGAGAAGGAAAAGGAGGTGGGCATTATTACATACCTACAGCAGACAGGAAATACTTTAAGGCTCACCCAAAGTGGTTACATTTGGACTGTCTCGTGTGGTCCCCGGAAGTAAAACCTAATTTTTCTTAAAAATATTAAAAGTAGCATGTGCGAAGTATAACAGATATATAAAACATTTTTAGTATGTATGGGTAACTCAATATTTATATGTCTGTTTCACTTGAGGCTGCAACAAGGTGTATAGTATCTGCTAGGGAACTGTCCACAGGTTGCACAGTACTGAGAATCTCCAGCGGTGGAACACAGTTTCTTGTATATGCCATAATAACTACATTATCAAATTCTTAAAAGTGAACAGTAGTTCATACATACAGTCATAAATAAGATTCTAATAAATAAATTTGGCGAGGGCAGTCTATAAAGGTTGTACTGAGCAGAAGCACATACATTGCTATCATACACAGACAGATCTTAATATGACATAACTATATTACAGAGGTGTAAACAATATCATACACATACATACACACAGGTTTTTTTTTTTGGTCTTTTTGAGACAGGGTCTCCCCATAGCCCCAGCTGTCCCGGAACTCACTCTGTAGACCAGGCTGGCCTTGAACTCACAAAGATCCGCCTGCCTCTGCCTGCCGAGTGCTAGGATTAAAGGTATGAGCCACCGCACCCGGCCAACATGTCCTCTTACCTCCACATGTGCACTATGGCACACACAAACCCAGACACACACCTGCATCACAAACACATACCTGCTCACACACACACACATAATAATAATAATAATAATAATAGCCAGGCGTGGTGGCGCATGCCTTTAATCCTAGCACTCGGG
The DNA here is from genome assembly GCA_009823505.1 of Rhizomys pruinosus. Classification (NCBI taxonomy): domain Eukaryota; kingdom Metazoa; phylum Chordata; class Mammalia; order Rodentia; family Spalacidae; genus Rhizomys; species Rhizomys pruinosus. The sequence continues at coordinate 6,848,257 of VZQC01001095.1, read as the reverse complement.
AGGCAGAGGTAGGCAGATCTTTGTGAGTTCAAGGCCAGCCTGGTCTACAGAGTGAGTTCCAGGACAGCTGGGGCTACAGGGAGACCCTGTCTCGAAAAGACAAAAAAAAAATAATAATAATAATAAATAATAAAATTTTTAAAAATGTTCTCATGAATCCAAGTTATGATTAAGGAATCAACCACTCATTGAAAGGATTTGGGATGGGCTAGAGAGATGGCTTAGTGGTTAAGAGCGTCTATTGTTCTTGCAAGCGGGACCCAGTGTTCGATCCCAGTCACCCAATGGCAGCTAAGAACCGTTCCAGGGGAATCCAACACCCTCTTCTGACCCCCCTGGGCTTGGACAACACAAGGGGCAAAACCCGCATGCAGAAAGGAAACCCATAACCATTAAAAAAAAAAAAAAAAATAGCCAGACGTGGTGGTGCACGCCTTTAATCCTACCACTTGGGAGGCAGAGGCAGGCAGATCTTTGTGAGTTCAAGGCCAGTCTGGTCTACAGAGTGAGTTCCAGGACAGCTGGGGCTACAAAAAAAAAAAGGAAAGGATAGGAAGAATTAAGAACAAGAAGAGTGGGCAAAACACAACACACAAATGGACCATAAATAGATACTGGAGAGATGGTTCAGTGGTTAAGAGCATTGGCCACTCTTGTAGGGGATTTAAGTTCAGTTCACAGCACTCACGTGGTGGCTAACAACCATCCATAACTCCAGTTCCAGGAGATTTGATGCCCTCTTCTGACCTCTGTGAGTATTGCGTGAATGTGGTACACTTACATACATGCAGGCAAAATATAAATAGAAAATAAATGTTTAAAAATCTTTTTTTTGTTTGTTTTTTGGAGACAGTGTCTCCCTATAGCCCCAGCTGGCTTGGAACTCACTCTGTAGACCAGGTTGGCCTTGAACTCACAGAGATCCACCTGCCTCTGCCTCCCAAGTGCTAGGATTACAGGCATGCACCACCACACTGGGCTTAAAGATGGTTCTTAGCCACCATGTGGATGCTGATAATTGAACCCAAGTCCTCTGCAAGAGCAGTTAGTGCTCTTAACTGCTGAGTCATCTCTCCAGCCCCATGTTTAAAATCTTTAAAAAGAGCCAGACATGGTGGTGCACACCTTTAATCCTAGCACTTGGGAGGCAAAGGCAGGTAGATCTCTGTGAGTTCAAGGCCAGTCTGGTTTACATAGTGAGTTCCAAGCCAGCTGAGGCTACAGGGAGAACCTGTTTCAAAAACAACAACAACAAAAATCTATAAAAAGCTGGGCATGGTGGCACACAGGAGGCAGAAGTAGGCAGATTCCTGTGAGTTCAAGGCCAGCCTGGTCTACATATCAAGGTCCAAACTGGGTAGTGAGAGAAAACAAAAAAGGACCATATATAAGCCAAGCAGTGTAAGGTAGAAGTGAGAATCAGAAGAGAAGTTTCCCTGTGCTGTCATAGTCCAGAGGCTATATCCTGGATGAGGAGGATAAACAGGCGAAGAAAATGATCTTGCTTTAAATTGTGCTATGTCTTTTAATCCCACCAGCCATCCACAGGTTAAGTTTGTATCAACTAGAGAGATACACAAAAAGGCCACACGTTTGTCACTGATGTCACTCAGCATGTCAGTGCTAAAATTGGGGATAGAGGCAGGTTTCCCAGCCCTGTTCATTGACTAAGTGACACAAGCAAGACTTTCTAAAAGAGGACATTGCCAGGCAGAAAAGCCCAGGGACATAGGAGATCATGAATAAACCATGCTGGCTAGAAGAGTAGAAGAGTTCCTGTGCTTCTTGGGGCAAATATTCCCTCTTTTCCTCATATCACAGCTCCACCTTAAGAGTACAATCAGTCAAAGAATTAACCAAGCATGAGCTGAATCAGGGCATACAGGTCAGCTTTGACCTTCAGGCCCTTGGGTCTGTCAGAACTCAGCTGCATGTCTGATCAGCAAGGAGAATATAGAAGTTTCCACCTACTCTCTGACTTCATGCCAGAAATTCAAAACTGAAATAGTAATAGCAATGCTGGTCAGCAAAATAGAAAATAGAGTTTTATGAGTTGCTGTGGCTGCAGAGTGGGCATTGAGTTTTCAGGTCGTCATGGCTAGATACCAATACGTGAGCCCGGAGCAGCTGGCTGGCTTTGATAAGTACAAGTACAGTGCTTTGGATACCAATCCGCTCTCTCTGTATATCATGCATCCATTTTGGAACACTATAGTAAAGGTATTTCCCACTTGGCTGGCTCCCAATCTTATAACCTTTTCTGGCTTTCTGCTGGTTGTATTCAATTTTCTACTTCTGACATACTTCAATCCTGACTTTTATGCTTCAGCACCAGGCCACAAGCATGTACCTGACTGGGTTTGGATTGTCATAGGCATCCTCAACTTTGCAGCCTACACTCTAGATGGAGTGGATGGAAAACAAGCCCATAGAACCAATTCCAGCACCCCTGTAGGGGAGCTTTTTGACCATGGCCTGGATAGTTGGTCATGTGTTTACTTTGTTGTAACTGTGTATTCCATCTTTGGACGAGGATCAACTGGTGTCAGTGTTTTTGTTCTTTATCTCCTGCTATGGGTAGTTTTGTTTTCTTTCATCTTGTCGCACTGGGAAAAATATAACGCAGGGATTCTTTTCTTGCCATGGGGATATGACATTAGCCAGGTGACTATTTCTTTTGTCTACATAGTGACTGCAGTTGTGGGAGTTGAGGCCTGGTATGAACCTTTCCTGTTTAATTTCTTATATAGAGACCTATTCACTGCAATGATTATCAGTTGTGCATTATGTGTGACTCTTCCAATGAGTTTATTAAACTTTTTTAGAAGTTATAAAAACAAAACCTTGAAACACAATTCCATCTATGAAGTTATGGTTCCCTTTTTTTCTCCATGTCTGCTCTTCATCTTGTCTATAGTGTGGATTCTCCGGTCACCTTCAGATATTTTAGATAACCATCCTAGAGTGTTCTACTTCATGGTTGGAACAGCTTTTGCCAACATCACATGTCAGCTAATTGTTTGTCAAATGAGTAGCACCCAGTGCCCAATTTTGAATTGGTTGCAGTTTCCTCTCTTCTTGGTTGTCATAGCAGTGAACTTAGGAGTAGCCTCTCACCTTGAGAGCATTCTCCTTTATACGCTGACAGCTGCCTTCACCCTGGCCCATATCCATTATGGAGTACGAGTGGTGAAGCAGCTGAGCAGCCATTTTCAGATTGAGGAAACCAAACTCAGATTGATTAGGAATGGAAGAAAACAATATTGGCCCGTAATCTTCAGAAAGTGCTGTAAATAGATGCTTGTAAATATTTCATCCATCACCATTGAACTAAACCAATCTGCTTGACAGACATGGGGTCATCAGTGTGTGCGGTACTTGGGCTGAAGGAATGAAACATGATTTGAACTTGTGGAATTTTGGATTTTCTAACTTCTGACTTTATTTTTTTATAAAACGTATGTGGCATTTTGGTTAAGCACAGTGTACATTAAACCAGCTAAATATTAAAAAATTAAAAAAGAAAATAGAGTTTTGAGCCAGGCGTAGTGGCGAATGCCTGTAGTCCTAGCACTTGGGAAGCAGAGGCAGGCAGATCTCTGTAAGTTCAAGGCCAGCCTGGTCTACCAAGTGAGCTCCAGGCTAGCTGGGACTAAGGGAGACCCTATCTCAAAAAAAGACAAAAAGAAAATAGAGTTTTATCTTATAAACAAAGTTATGCCTATTGCCTCAGAATGCCATTTGACACAATTTCAGTGACAGGTAAAAGAATTATCAGCAAGATAAAAAGAGTTTATTCTAGGGCAGAAAGTGGTGGGTGAAGTGTTCACTCAGCTCATTGGTTTGGAGCCTCCAAATGAATGAGACTTGACCATGGGCTGACCAGCTGGATACACTGGAACCGGGATGGGTCACAACCAGAGTTAAAACGAGCAGAAAAAAATTGAGTGTGACTTGCCACAAATACAGCATGGTGCCCTTTGTTTTTCCTCCCTGGCTATGGAGTCTCTTTATCTGCACAGACTGGATGATAAAACTCTGAGAAACGTGTCTTTGGAGACTTCAAAGGGCACTGCTGCATGGAAACTACTGCTGTTGTCAATGAGACCTTTACTCATGGTAGACTCTCAGTGGGGGAGGACAGCCTTGGGGGTTCTCTCTGGAGAGGTTCAGACCTTGGTAGATTCCGTGTTAAGTCACTTATCTGTTGCTGCAACAAAATACTTGGCAGAAAGCAATGTAAGAAGGGATGATTTGGTTCCCAGTCTACAGGTACAGTCCATCAGGACAGGGAAGTCGAGGCAGCTGGTCATGTTGCACGCCCAGTCAGGAAGCAGAGAGCAATGAATGTGGCTGTTCATTTCCCTTCCTCCTTTTATTCAGTCCAGGACCCCAGCCCAAGGAATCCAGCTCATATTTAGGGTGACTAATCTAGAAAATCCCTCACAGATGTGCCCAGAGGGTTGATTCCATGGCTGTTCTAAGTTCCATCAAGTTGACAAGATTAACCATGATGCCGGGGAGTGGTGATGCATGCCTTTAATCCTACCACTCAGGAGGCAGAGGCAGGCAGATCTCTGTGAGTTCAAGGCCAGCCTGGTCTACATAGCAAGCTCCAGGCCAGCTGGGACTAAAAGGAGAACCTTTTAAAAGGTTCTGTCTCAAAAAGACCAAAAAAAAAAAAAAAAAGATTAACCATCACAGATTCCCACATAGGAAACCTTCACCCCAGTATAACAATATACTCTGAATGGCGGCCCGATGGGCCCTGTTCTGAATCCCTTCCAAGGTATATTCTATCAGTGAGTTACTTGATCTTCCTAATCTTCATTTTCCTCCCCTATTTAATGAGACTGGAAAATTCTACTACAAAGGCACCAATGCAGACAGAGTAGGATGCCCCTCTGATATCCATTAACTAATATTCATCTCTTCTCACTGAGCTCTAGCATCCCAAGGAAGAAAAGATCAACTTTCCTCTCCCTCCTCTCAAACAGCACAGATACTCACTTCTGAAAACAGACATATTGGGGTTTTCTCCATGCACCAAGAAAGTCTCCAGCAAATACCAACTGAGTGACCTACAGTTCAGTTCAATTCTAGTCCTGTTTATCTGTGGTTAGAATCCAGCCCCTCAATTTGAAAACTTGGCCCCACAAGACCAACGTCCCCTCTGTATCAAATACCAACCACAAGTACTTAGGTTGTTCCTATACTTCTGACCCACTAGCTATGAATCAAGGCTTCATGATCTCCCTCTTAGAGTCAATTATTTACTATGACAGCTCTCCAAACTCAGGAAAACACTTTTTTGTTTATTAGGTTTGGGGGAACTCTGTGTGTGTGTGTGTGTGTGTGTGTGTGTGTGTGTG
>VZQC01001095.1:6813530-6832181 GCA_009823505.1 Rhizomys pruinosus | reverse complement strand
AAAAAAAAAAAAAAAACAAAAAAAAAACAGGCTGGCCTCCATCTCACAGAGATCCCCCTGCCTTTGTCTCCTGAGTGCTGGGATTAAAGGCGTGAGCCACTAATCCCTGGCGAAAATGTACTTTTATTTGTTTTTTTTTTTCAGGTTTTTTTCATCTTTTTTTTGAGACAGGGTCTCCCTATAGCCCCAGCTGGCTTGGAACTCACTATGTAGACCAGGCTGACCTTGAACTCACAGAGATCCACCAGCCTTTGCCTTCCGAGTGCTGGGATTAAAGGTGTGCGCCATCCCACCCAGCCTGGAAATGTAGGTTTTTTGTTTTTGTTTTTTTTGTTTTTTGGTCTTTTCAAGATAGGGTCTCCCTGTAGTTCCAGCTGTCCCAGCTGTCCTGGAACTCACTCTGTAGACCAGGCTGGCCTTGAACTCTCAAAGATCCGCCTGCCTCTGCCTCCCAAGTGCTAGGATTAAAGGCGTGCGCCACCATGCCCAGCAAGGAAATGTAGTTTTAAATATGACCTTAAAGCCAGTTGTGGTGGCACATACTTGTAATCTCAGAACTTGAAAGGTAGAAGCAGAAGAAGCTCAAGTTCAAAGTGGACCTTGACAACATAGAGTTTGAGGCCATCTTGAGGTACATGAAACTGTTTCAAAAAAACTATAATAGAGGCTGGGGAGATGGTTCAGCGATTAAGACCACTGGCTACTCTTGCAAAGGACAAAGTTTCAGTTCCCAGCACCCACATGGTGACTAACAACTGTCCTTAACTCAAGTTCCTGGGGATCAAATGCCCAGATGCCCATGAGCATTGCATGACACAGATGTATTTACATACCTGCAGGGAAAACACTCATACACATAAAAAAATGTTTTAATTAACTAACTAGTAATAAACAAGTTTTGCCCTTGAAAAACTTTACACCTCCTTCTGGAAATTATGCACAAACAGAATTGTAATGATAAACTGCAGCTTCAGGAATTAAGGCTTCAGGGAAATGAAACAGAGCAGGATCCCTTAAGAAAGCTTATTGGGGGGCTGGAAAGATGGCTCAGCGGTTAAAAGTACAGACTGCTCTTGCAAAGGACCTCAATTCCCAGCACCTACATGGCCGCTAAGAACCATCTTTAAGCCAGGTGTGGTGGCACACACCTTTAATCCCAGCACTCGGGGGGCAGAGGCAGGCAGATCTCTGTGAGTTCAAAGCCAGCCTCGTCCACATAGTGAGTTCCAGGCCAGCTGGGGCTATAGGGAGACCCTGTCTCAAAAAGACAAAAAAGAAAGAAAGAAAGAAAGAGAGAGAGAGAGAGAGAGAGAGAGAGAGAGAGAGAGAAAGAAAGAAAGAAAGAAAGAAAGAAAGAAAGAAAGAAAGAAAGAAAGAGAAGGAAGGAAGGAAGGAAGGAAGGAAGGAAGGAAGGAAGGAAGGAAGGAAGGAAGGAAGGAAGGAAGGAAGGAAGGAAGGAAAAGAAAAGAAAAGAATACTACCCTGGGAGATCAAGGCAAGACAAGCCAGGGACACAAATCCCCAGAGCCAAATCAAAGAACTCTGACCCTCTGAGGAAGAGGTTGCATTTCCTTTATTGTCGTGAAAAGAATTCCCCCTTTCTGGCTAATAAGGATAATTTTTTTTTTAAAGATGGTTCTTAGCCGCCGTGTGGGTGCTAGGGATCTAACCCAGGTCCTCTGCAAGAGCAGTCAGCGCTCTTAACTGCTAGACCATCTCTCCAACCCATAAGGATAATTTTTAAGAGATCAAAAGCGTTGTATGGGCTTCACTGTGAAAAGCAGAGTCAATCTGCCAAGGGATAAGTCTTTCCTCTCCCCTCTCCTGGAGGCCAGGAGCCAAAAGAAGTATTATTCAGAAAAACAATATTCAAGGGGCAAAAGATGATAATGTCACAAGACAGAACATGGAATATTCCTTCCTGTAAAGATTCCTGAAGACAGATCTTCCTGAGAAGATGGTCAGGTTAATCCATTCTAGCCAGCTGGTTTGATGTGCAGGTCCCACTGGGCCCACTTGACATCTGTCTTTGCAGGTCATTGTGAGGACTCAATGGCTCCTACTCAGAAAAGGCTAAGGGTCTATTTCCTGCTGCTCTAGGGAGACCCACAGAATGAATGAAGTTCCATGGGTCACAAAGAAAACCAAGTAGAAGGTGTCAAGAGAGCTGTGTTTCAATCTTGTTTGAAAAGCCCAAGGACGTTTGGAGTTCTAATCCTACCTGCTTCGACCTTGCCAACTTTTTATTGCCTGGAGCCTGGCTTTCCCTACGATTCACCAGGTACAGAATCCAGTAACAGGACAGACTCCCCATCCGCCCATCTCCAGAACTGGGTGAAAATCCTACGTTTCCCACTTTCTTCAGGTCCATCTTGATGAGGTCAGGAGCAATAGACACAAATCGGGATTATGAACTAGACCCTGGGGAGCAAAGACCAAGTGAGGTGACCGAGAGGCAGGCAGCCATTCTAAAGCAAGATATGGCACAAGGCTGGCAGCAGTGAGCCAGGTTCCCTGGTAAGTTGGAGGGCACCACGAGCAATCAGGAAGGGGATGGGTATGCAGTGCTGGCAGCAAGGACAGTGGGCAAGAGCCCAGGCTTTGAAGGTGGATCAAAGTTCAGATCCTGCCTCCGTCTCCTCTGAGCCCTACTTTTCTTCTCTGCACAATAAGCTAGTCATCTCTACTCAGTGGACCCCGGATGACCTTCCCATCCAACCCTGTAGGATCTTCTCCATCTGCTAGAGTCTTCTGAAATTGGCTGCAGAAAACCTCCTCGCAAGAAACGTACAGTGGTTTATATTGGGAAGGCGGGAGGATTGGGACTTTAAAGCCAGCCTGGGCTACATACTGGGATCCTGTGTCAAAAAAGAAAAAAAGCCAGGTGTGGTGGCACACGTCTTTAATCTCAACCCTCCCGAGGCAGAGGCAGGTGAATTTCTGTGAGTTTGAGGCTAGCCTGGACTGCATAGTGGGTTCCAAGCCAGCCACTGCTACATAGTGAAATCTTGTCTAAAACAAAAACAAAAACACTGAGCATTTTCTCACACCAGTGTAGCATCAAAAAGAGAGAGAGAAAGGGTAGGTTAAGCTGATCAAAGTTAATATGTATTTCCAAGAAATTTGAAGGCTATAATAATCTATTCAAAGACACAATGAAACTGTGACTTGCCAAATCGTGAGTGTGGATCCAATCTCTTCCACAAATGGGCATGGGATGGTGGCACAGAACGTATAAGAGAAACAGTCAAGGACTGTATAGAGATCTAGCTTTCAAATTCAGTATTTGCGTCTTGCCTTGATTCTTATTTGAACAAATCGTATGGAGAGTGAAGATGACCATAAGCCATGGTAAAGTGTTGTTTAATATATGAGAACGTTATAGTTGTAGTAAAAGAAGACTAGAAAGGGAGCAGGTAGAGAAGAAACCACCTATCCATTAGAGATGCAAACTGAAATGTTTACAAATGAAAACACCTGAGATTTGTTTCTTTTTTTTTTTTTTTTTGTTTTTTCAAGATGGGGTCTCCCTGTAGCTCCAACTGGCCTGGAACTCACTCTGTAGACCAGGGTAGCCTTGAACTCACAAAGATCTGCTTGCCTCTGCCTCCCAAGTGCTAGGATTAAAGGCAAAGTCACACACCATCATGCCCGGCAGAGATTTGTTTCTTTTTCTCCTTCCTTTCTTTTCTTTTCTTTTTTCTTTTCTTTTCTTTTCTTTTCTTTTTTCTTTTCTTTTCTTTTCTCTTCTCTTCTCTTCTCTTCTCTTTTCTTTTCTCTCTCTCTCTCTCTTTCTTTCTCTTTCTTTTTCTTTCTTTTTTAGACAGAGTCTCCCTGTAGCCACAACCAGCCTGGAACTCACTATGTAGACCAGCCTGGCCTCAATCTCACAGAGACACTCCTGTCTCTGCCTCCCAAGTGCTGGGATTAAGGGTGTACACCACTACACCCTACCTGAGATCTATTTTTAAATACTTGTGAAAAAAAAAAATAGGGTAATCAGGAAGATAGTGGATCCTGTTGACAGGAAAAAAAATGATAAAATGCAGATCTATGCAAATTTAATGGTTGCCTATTCTTTTTCTACTTTTATGTCTTAAGTTTTCACAATCTAAAATTTGAAAATAAAATTATCAGGGAGGAGTCCAGGCTGGTCTAGAACTCACAGTCCTATCTTACCCTCCTAAGTGCTGGGATTAAAGGCATGTACCACTACCCCTTGGTATTATTCCCATTTCCTCTAGGTTCAGCAAATTGTGGCACCTGAGCTTTAAACAGGACAGCTGGGACCTACCCTTCATTACTGTCTTTATTACACCATCTATATTCAGTCCACTAGCTAGTTCCATTGCCCCACCTCCAGAAGAGTCCAGTGACTGGACTCCTTTTCACCACTGGGACCAGCCTGCTCTCAGCCACCCTCAGCTTTTGCAAAAACCTCTGAATCCCTCTCCATGCATCCACCGCCACCCCTTAAGTTTGCTCTCCACAGGGCTGTCAGGGTAAATTGTTTCAAGTGTAAATTTTATCATATTCCGGGGCTGGAGAGGTGGCTCAGCGGTTAAGAGCACCGACTGCTCTTGCAGAGAACCTGCGTTCGATTTCCAGCACCCGCATGTCGGCTAAGAACCATCTTTAACTCCAGCTCCAGGGGAATCCAATGTCCTCTTCTGACCTCCTCGGCGTTNGGTGCACAGACTTGCATGCAGACAATACATTCATACACATACGGAAATAAATAAAAAAAAAAAAAAATCTATCTTTTCTTTTACTAATTTGCTCTTGCCACAATTCATAAGTTGAGAAGAAACCAAAGGAAGCATGAAAACAAGACAGTCAGATGATAGATGATAGATGATAGATAGATAGATAGATAGATAGATAGATAGATAGATAGATGATAGATAAAATTTGAGGCTTATTCAACAGTTCAATTCTGATAAATATATTTCTATAACCCATTAAAATTGTAGTAACAATATAGAGTCCTGAAAATATTGACTTCTTTGCCTATATATGCTAACTTAACTGATTTTTACTGTCAGTTTACTGTCAACCTTTTGGAAGGTTGACTCCTTGTGGAACTAACAGCTTTAGAAAGTTTATTTCTTTGTGTATGAGACCCATCTAATTCACCAAAGGTAGAGGTATAAATTTTAAAATAGCCTATTGTTTCTAAAATATTTGAAACAAGGATTTTTTTTAATTGATGCTAATGAAGTTTGCGTCATATATATAGGTATGCTTTTATTACTGACTTAATAAAGAGTGGGGGCTACAGCATTAAGGAAAGACAGCTTGGGGCTGGAGAGATGTCTCAGCCGTTAAGAGCACTGACTGCTCTTGCAGAGGACCTGGTTTCGATTCCCAGCACCCACATGGGGCTAAGAACCGTCTTTAACTCCAGTTCCAGGGGAATCCGACGCTTTCTGACCTCCGCAGCATTGCATGACACAGGTGCACCAACTTACATGCAGACAGTACATTCATATACACATTAAAAAAAAAAAAGAAAAAAAAAGAAAAAAAAACTGTGAAGAAAGGAAAACACTAAGGAAAAACAGAACGCACCATTTGGCACTGAGGGTAAGCAGGCACGAGAGTCTTTTGGGCTATTAAATGAGCCAAGTGAAACTAAGACCGTTGTTTTTAGCCAGTCACTTTCGTTTGAGCTGCCTAAACTGGTAACGCAGGTGTAAAGCCAAGCATTAGTCAGCCCCTGTCTCTCTCTCCTCTCTCTCCCTACCCCCTCTGCCATTTCCCCTCTCTCATCTCTTCCTTATTGATTTCTCTATCTCTCATTGATCACCCCAAGCAGTCCTGGAACTTGCTAATATTTAGCCCAACTCACTATCCTATGGCCTTAGCCTCCCAAGGTTAGAGATACAGGCAGGCAAACACTGCCATGCCTGGTCTTTCTTTTTGTTGAGACAGGGTATCAGGTAGCACTGGCTGGTCTGAAATTTTTCAGCCTCCAGCCTCCACCTGACAAGTGTGCACCACAATACCACACCCCACCCCTGCAGCCTTAGGCCTTTTTTGACTTTATAGTCCAAGCCTTGCCTGGAACTCACCGTGTGGACCTCCACACAGGCTGGCCTCCAACTCAGAGATCTGCCTGCTTCTACTCTGATAATGTCCCCATGCCCACTATGGGCCTTTCTTTTTTTTTTTTTAATTTTTATTTATTTTTGTATGTGTACCTGTGTCTTGCAATGCCACAGAGGTCAGAAGAGGGTGTCAGATTCCCCTGAAACTGTAGTTAAAGACGGTTCTCAGCCGCCATGTGGGTGCTGGGAATCGAACCCGGGTCCCCTGCAAGAGCGGTCAGCGCTCTTAACCGCTAGGTCATCTCTCCAGCCCCAGGGCCTTTAATCTAAATTTCCCATTTACAGCTATATGACCACAAAATCAAATTTAACGACTAAATGTCACGTTCATTTTCGATAATACATGTCCTATGCTTCAAGCCCATTTTTTTATTCAGTGGTATTTAAAGCCAATAACTTTATTTCTGAAATAAAAAGAGAATTCTTTGTCTTTTTTTGAGACAGGTCTCCCTGTAGCCCCAGATGTCCTGGAACTCAATATGTAGACCAGACTGGCCTTTGAGCTCACAGAGATCCACCTGCCTGTGCCTCCCCAGAGCTGGGATTAAACGCGTGCGCCACCACGCCCAGAAATAGAGAATTTAAAAACAGTCTCTAACAAAGCGTAGGTTTTCAGGAATTCTGAAAATATTCCACACTCCCTTTCTACCCTCCCTTGACCCCGCCCTCCCCAGATCTCGTTTCCTCAGCAAGAAGTCTCGCGAGAGGTCGAGCTCCCATGAGTTCCCCCAGGAGCCTTTGCGCTTCCTCTTCCTTTAAGCGGCCTAAGGTGAGTGTTCGTTCTCGTTGTGGTCTCGGTTCTCAATCCATCGTCATCGCTGCCATCCTGGCCTCGGGGTTGCCGGTGTCGCTACCCCTGAGAGGTGGGCTCTAGGGCTGGGAGTCCCGGCCTCAGGCGGCGGCGCCTGCTACGGGAGAATGCGATGACGCGCCCGCCGTTGGAGCACCGGCCGGAGCAGGCCTCTGCCGGCAGCGGAACGGCGAGATGGTCCGTACGGCCCAGGACATCAGAGGCTTGGTATCCTGCTCTGAGCCGGCTGACGACCGAGTGCACTTGTGGCGATGACACAAGGTTGATAATGCTCCACTCAGTTCGGTGCTGAGTATCGAGCGGCTCTTACCGGGGATGACAGGCGAGGTGTCTGCACTGCTGGGAAGGGAGAACGGGAAGCATAGAAGTTTGTAGCACACTCGTAGCCGCCGAGGACCCGGGGTTGGGTTGTAAAGAGGCCGTGTTTCCCAAAAGCAGAGAGGAGGCCCTGCGCCATGAGCTGTTTGTAAGCTGCGTGGTGCTTGTTGGCAGATGAAAGAGAAAAAAACTACAAAGTAAAAGAATGCTGCGATGATGCTTATTTCTTAGGACACCTTTGGATTCATCATGAAAACTGATTCTTTGAGCAGCTGTTGGTGGCATTTAACGCACGCTTAAATGGTATTAGTTACCAGCTGATAATTAGGATGTGTCTCTTTGCCAGGTGACCTGCGAAAATGGTTCGCTATTCTCTTGATCCAGAAAACCCTACAAAATGTAAGTGTGAGCAAAGAATATAGGCCTCTTTTCTGAAGTGCACAGTGCAACAAAAATTAACCTCTGTGTTTTTTACATTTTCTAGCATGCAAATCAAGGGGTTCAAATCTTCGTGTTCACTTTAAGGTAAAGCTATAATGTTAATAAAAATGTACTTACTTGCTCGTACCTTTTAAAAGGTAGCTGCAGGGAAAAAGAGGTAGCTGCAGTGATGCCCTTCTTAGGACACCTTTGGATTTACTATGAAAATTAATGCATTCTGAGCAGCCACCTTTTATAAGTTGATTATTGGAGTATGAATGCTTTGATTTCATGTTTGTGGTGAGTAAAACTATTAGGATTGAAACATAATGGAATGTATATGTGTTTGTGTGTATTTAAATGCACCAAACCACATGCACGCATGTATGTAGAGGTCAGAAGAGGGTCATTGGATCCCCTGGAACTGGAGTTTTTTTCTTTTTGGTTTTACCAAATTTTTTGGTATTTTTGAGACTGGGTCTCCCTTTTAGTTCCAGGTGTCCTGGAGCTCGCTCTGTAGACCAGGCTGGCCTTGAACCCACAGAGATCCACCTATCTCTGCCTCCCAAGTGCTGGGATTAAAGGAGTGCGCCACCACGCCCGGCAGAACTGGAGTTAAGGACAGGTGTTAGCTGCTGTATGGGTACTGGGACTGGACTCTTGAAACCTCATAGATACCTCTCCAACCCCAAATTTAGATATTTTACAGTGGAATTATTAGTGGAAGTTAAGGGTTTCTCTTGGATTGATTGAAGGTTTCCCTGTCTATGACTTTACCTAAATATATCTCCCAGCTTTAAAATTCAAACTTTTGACACTATTAAATACTTTTCTCATATTAGAACACCCGTGAAACTGCCCAGGCCATCAAAGGTATGCATATCCGAAAAGCCACCAAGTATCTGAAAGACGTCACTTTAAAGAAGCAATGTGTGCCATTCCGGCGGTACAATGGTGGAGTTGGTAGGTGTGCCCAGGTGAGATGAAGTGCTGTTTACAGTGGGTAAAGAGAGATGGGACCATGGGGCTAAGATCTCCCCTTTATCAGTCTTTGGTTGCTGTGATGACAATCTTAGGACACCTTTGGATTAACCATGAAATAAACTGTGTTCTGAGCAACCTTGACATTGGGTTAAATAAGTTCTTACTTGCTCTAATTTAAAAAAAAAAAAAGGAGAAATGAAAATTGCTTAATTTCCTTTTTCAGGCCAAACAATGGGGCTGGACACAAGGTCGGTGGCCCAAAAAGAGTGCTGAATTTTTGCTGCACATGCTTAAAAATGCAGAGAGTAATGCTGAACTTAAGGTACTGAAGCCATTAGCATTCTTTACATACATCTTAGTTTTCTCAATTGGCCTACTCCCGATTTTACTCTTAAAAATTTGCATTTCTAGCTGGGTGTGGTGCATGCCTTTAGTCCTAGCACTGGGGACACAGTTCCAGGCCAGATGGGGATGGCTACAGGGACATCCTGTCCTCTTCATACCTGTGTCCTAGTGGTTTCCCCCACCCTTAAGTGCTGCAGAATAAACAGTTTTCCATGGTTTGTGTATTGCCAGCATGTGTATAAGTCCACCTCTGTTGCAGTGCCCTGGGGGTGTCAGAAGAGGGAGTCAGATCCCCTGAAACTGAAGATGGTTTTAGTGGTCATGTGGGTGCTGGAATTTGAACTTAGTCCTCTGCAAAAGCAGTCAGTTTTGAAAATTCATGGGTGGGTCTGTTCCCCCCCTCAAAAAAAACCAAGGTTTTCTCTTTAGCTTTAAACCTTTTTTTTTTTTAAATAGGAAAAACAGCAGCGTACATTTTAGCATTTTTTAAAGGGTAGGATCAAAGGTTCATTGTGGCTCTTAGTTACATGGCAAGTCACAGGCCAGCCTATGGTAAGTGAAACCTTGTATCAAAACATAATAAAGATGTTCACCAATTTTTTTCTCCATTTTCCAGGGTTTAGATGTAGACTCCCTAGTCATTGAGCATATCCAGGTGAACAAATCACCCAAGATGCGCCGCAGAACTTACAGAGCTCATGGTCGGATTAACCCATACATGAGCTCCCCATGCCATATTGAAATGATCCTCACTGAAAAAGAACAAATTGTTCCTAAGCCTGAAGAGGAGGTTGCACAGAAGAAAAAGGTAAGTTCCTTAACTATCACTCAGCTTTGTCTATATTGCTAGGAAGGTCAGTGGTTGCTGTGATGACTCTCTTAGGACACCTTTGGAATAACCATGAAAGAAAACTGTTCTGAGCAACCCTCCTGTCCACCTTTGGGACTGTGGCATAAGGAACATGCATTTACCTGTATAGCCTATCTAGGTTTCCATATCCACTAAAGACATCTCCCTTACAGCTAATGGTTTGAACCTTATTTTGTCCTGTAGTCCCCACCAGTTGAGCTTTTCTTGCCTTTCCTTTGACATAAACTCACTTCCTCCAAGATTTAAATGCAGGTTTCTTCTAGAACAATGATCCATTTTCTTTTTATTTTAGATATCCCAGAAGAAACTGAAGAAACAAAAACTTATGGCAAGGGAATAAATTGAGCATAAAATAAATGCACATAAAAGGAAACAGCTGTTGGTTGTCTTTGTAAGAATTTTAGATAACTCACATATTTTCACTCATAAACGTGATGGAAAAGTATTACAATAGGCTATTGGCAGTCTATTGGGTTATAAAAATTAAAATGAGCATGTTGGGATGTGAGAAATGTTGAGTTTACATTTAATGGGGATTGGTGGGTAGAAGACTACAGGCATAGGTTCTGGTCACTCCAAGACCTATTGGGTATGTGGTATAACTGCGGTGTCCTTTTAGGGAAGGAGACAGGGTCTCCCTGTAGCTCCAGCTGTCCTAGACTTAACTGTAGACCAGGCTGCTCCCAAGTGCTGGGATTAAAGGCCTGTGCCATCAAGTCCTATGAGATTTTTTTTTGTTTTTGTTTTGTTTTGTTTTTTAACTGAAACAGGATTAGAATTCAGTTAATTGCAGCAAGCTTCAAAGAATCTGATGTCCTCTCTGGCTTCCATGGAGCACGACATTCATAAGATAAAGTCTGGCAGGGCATGGTGGCACACACCTTTAATCCTAGAACTCAGGAGGCAAAGGCAGGCAGATCTTTGTGAGTTCCAGGATAGCTGGGGCTACCGGGAGACCCTGTCTCAAAAACACCAAAAAAAAAAAAAGAAAAGATAAAACTAAAGTCTGGAAATGGGGCTAGACAGATGGCTCAGTAGTTGTTCTTACAGAGAACCCAAATTCTGTTGCTTCCTCCATATGGAGACTAAATCTTTATTTTTGTATGTGTATGAATGTACTGTCTGCATGTAGGTTGGTGCACCCTTGTCGTGCAGTGCCTCAGAGGTCAGAGGGTGTCCCTGGAACTGGAGTTAAAGACTTCTCAGCCACCATCTGGGTGCTGGAGATGGAACCTGGGTCCTCTGCAAGAGCAGTCTGCTCTTAACCTGGTCTACATAGGATCCTGTTCCAGGCCAGCTGGGGATAACTTGAGTTCAAGACTGACTAAAAGTCATCCTGTTTAAGCCTCCTAAGAAGCTAGTCATGCCTTCACTAGAACGTTTGGTGTTACTATGGGCACAGTAGTGCTGTATTCCACATGTCAGCAATGCATGCCTGGAGGTCTCTGCCCCACCCTCCTCCAGATAGTCCAAACCCTGCCATCAGCCCCAGCAGCTCAGATAGCAGCCCTAGCAGCAGCACCATGACCAGGTGGAACACCTACATCTATAGGTAGCCTCATGGCCAACAGAACCTGTCAGGACCCGGCCATGGTAGGCTACAAGGACCCACCCTCCGTGTGGGCCACTGTCCCCTGGAAAACCTTCATTAGCATTACACCAGCTGAGATTGGTATCCTGGTTGGCAAAGACCTGTCAAGTTTTTTCATGAATGGTCTGACACTTGGTGGCCAGAAATGGGCCAGAAATGTTCTGTAATCCGGGACCCACTTCTCCAAGAAGGGTAATTACTATGGATCTTCGTAACGAGTACTGGAGGAGCATCCGCCTTCAATGTCACTGTCACCATGACGGCCAAGACTAGTCCTTGATGGGCAAAGGTGTCCATGGTGGTGTGATCAACAAGAAATGTTCCCAGTACTGACATCTTTCCATCCTCCCACCCCTTCAGCTTTTGCACCCCTCTTACCATTTTTACTTGGAGGCCATTACCCTACTCCCCTTTTTGCTGCCAAAACCACATGGGCTGGGGGCCAGGGCTGGATGGACAGGTACCTGCTCCTACCCATACTCCCCTCCTGTGGAAGCTAGTCATGCCTTCACTAGAACGTTTGGTGTTACTATGGGCACAGTAGTGCTGTATTCCACATGTCAGCAATGCATGCCTGGAGGTCTCTGCCCCACCCTCCTCCAGATAGTCCAAACCCTGCCATCAGCCCCAGCAGCTCAGATAGCAGCCCTAGCAGCAGCACCATGACCAGGTGGAACACCTACATCTATAGGTAGCCTCATGGCCAACAGAACCTGTCAGGACCCGGCCATGGGTTGGAGAACATTTTTGGTTTGGGGGTGGTTATTTTTTTCTCTGAATAAAAGATTCTACTAACAAAATGCTAGTATGTAGCCTTTTATCTTTTTTTCTCAGTTATGTGTATGAATGTACTGTCTGCAGGTAGGTTTGTGCACCCCTGTCTTGCAGTGCTTTGGAAGTCAGAAGAGGGTGTCAGATTCCCCTAGAACTGTAGTTAAAGCCGGTTCTCAGCCACCATGTGGGTGGTGGGGATCAAACCCAGGTCCTCTGCAAGAGCAGTCAGCGCTCATAACCACTAGGCCATCTCTCCAGCCCCTTATCTCTGCTTCTCACAGCACATTTTTCAGTTTGTGAATGCTATAGATGTATCAATGGTGTAGTCTTGTGTTTTTTTTGTTGTTGTTGTTGTTTTTAAGTTTGGCCTGCTTCAGGGCTAGAGAGATGGCTCAGTGGTGAATATCACTGACTGCTCTTGCAGAGGACTCTAGTTTCAAATCCTAGTACTCACATGAGGACTAACAACCATCCATAACTCCAGTTCCAGGGAGTCCAACACCTCTTCTGACCTCCATGGGCACTGCATGACATGGGTGCACTTAATATATATGCAGGCAATATACTTAAACACATAAATACTAAATTGGCATGCTTCGAGCAGCATGCTTTCAGTCTCAGCAGTTGGGTGGCATGGGCAGTCGGATCTCAAGCTTCGTCTACATAGGGCAACAGGGGAACCCTACCTTAAAAAAAAAAATTACAAATGGTGCGTGCGAACTTTTAGGTTTAATTTCTCCTGTGTATACTCCCAAGTCATAGGGTAATCTTAACATTTGCGTCATTTTTCAGAGGCTGTTTGAATCAATGGTGTATAAAGATTCCAAATTGACCACCTCACCAACAGACTCCTGTGGTGTAGCTTCCTAGTGGAGGTGAAATGGTCAGCAGCTGTAAACAATTGACCCCAAATGTTTAGTTAGCTCTAAATTTCCCTGCCTTGAATAAAATTACTTCAATTTGAAAGGCATTCTGGTGCATAGCTGCAAGCCCAGCACCTATGGAGGCTGGAACACCAGAACTCTTGAGAACTCCGAGTTGAAGGCCAGCCCGAGCTACATAGTGAGGCCTCCTTAAAGCCAAAAGAGTCTGGCTTAGTTAGCAAATGGCCTACCCGAGCCTAAAACACCCTCTTAGGAACCTTCCGGCGGCTGCCAACGCCCTGGCATATTTACTGTTTATTTACTGCTGGGTTTTCCTCCATCCTAGCCAGTCAGCCGCTGGGGAGCCCAGCACGCAGGCGCAGACGCGCGCGGCTTCGGAAGTCCGGCAAGTCTTGTTCGCGTCACCTGAGTCCCGTGCGCCCTTGACTGACGCCTACGCCTTTATCGGCTGCTTGGCGCGCTATTGGCTGCAGGAGACCCCGCCTTCCGGAAGCGTGGTCATTGCCGTGAGAGTAGGGGTGGTGAGCGGCCGCCTGGGCCTCGCGGCGGCACAGAAACGGCTACGCCATCCTTGCCCTCCATACTCGCGTCCCTGCCCTCGCCCGGCGTCGCATCTCCGTCCTTGTCTCCGGATCTGGCCTCCCTGGTGGTTTAGTTACCGTCCTTGGACCGCACGGTGGGTGCATCCCCACCCCCACCCCCGTGGTCTCCTGCCATTCGGTTGCTCCTTGGACTTGCCTTGACCACTGCTCCTTCCTTCGGGGGAGGTCGCTTTCTGTCGCTATCTGGGCTTTCTCGGGTGGATCCCTGGCTGGACCGCCTGTGAAGCAGTTACAGGCCGTGTACCCTCCAAAATTCCTGCTTCTAGATTTTTCCATCCCATTTTCCACTATAGGAAATAAAACTTATTGAAGACTCCATTACTAGTATTGAGATAGAATTTGATATCTTATTAGTAGCACTGATTCTTGGGAGTTTAGCTACAGCATGACGTGTACAAATTTAGTTGAAAAACCAACTACAAAAATAAAAATGAATCTTGATTACGGATTGCTAGCCACCGACTTTAACCGTACTGGTAGCATTACCAGTTGTTTGAAAGGGATTATTTGCTTTAGAAGGCTGTGGACTTTTGAGCTACAACCCCTAACTCCCCCTTAAACTTTTCATTTGAATTTCATGTGTAGCCCATGCAGGCTTTTCATACATACTCTTGTTTGAGACCCTGGAATAGTTGGAATTACAAGCCTGACCTATTGGATCTTTTAAATTTACTATTTATGTTTACATTATCTAATTCACGTTGCATTCTTGTGAGGTGGATGCTATCACTGTCTTCATTTTATTCACCACCGAATTAAGGCAAAGTTCGGTTCAGTAATTTTCCCAGAAACATGTTCTGGACAGATGTACAGATGTTAGCAGATGTAACTTTTTTTTTTTTTTTTTGGTCTTTTTGAGACAGGGTCTCCCTGTAGCCCCTGCTGTTCTGGAACTCACTCTGTAGACCAGGCCAGCCTTGAACTCACAGAGATCCACTTGCCTCTGCCTCCCAAGTGCTGGGATTACAGGGATGTGCCACCATGCCCAGCTGCAGAAACATGTTCTAGAAAATAGTAAAAGCAGGTCTTAAATCCGGACATCTGCCTGTTGAAATCTGTATAACTGCTGTGCTGTAGATATTTTATGTAGGTGTTTTGCCTGCTTGTGTGTAAGTGCACCTGTGTTGGTCAGTGCTGCAGGAGGTCAGAAAAGGACATTAGATCCCCTGCAACCGGTATCAGGGAGGATTGTTAGCCATAATAATTCTTGGAAAATGTTGAAAAAGAATCTCTGCTAGTTGACTTTTTTTAAGATTTATTTATAATTTCTTAGGTGTATGAGTATTTTGCTTGCATATATGTAAGTGTACCATGTGCATACAGTGCCTGTGGAGGTAAGAAGATGGCGGTGAGTCCCCAGGCACTGGAGTTGCAGGAAGATGTGAACTACCCAGTGTGGGTGCTGGGAACCGAACTTGAGTCCTCTGTGCTCTTAATGGCTGAGCTACATCTCCAGGCCCCAGCTTCCTATTTTTAAGGCCTTCCTTACTAATGTAAATATATATGTGTATATATCTCTAATCCTAGCGTTAACAGGCTAAAAGTTTTTGTTAAAATTTAAGAGTTCTTGAGACCCAAGCAGAAGCAGGCAGATCTCTGTGAGATCAAGACCAGCCTGGTCTACATAGTAAATCCCAGACCAGCCAGGACTACATGGAAACCCTTGTCTGAAAGGAAAAAAAAAAAAAAAAGTATATTAGGGACTGGAGAGATGGCTCAGCACTCAGCAGTTAAGAGCACTGACTGCTCTTGCAGAGGCTCCAGCACCCACATGGTGGCTAACAACCATCCTTTAACTCCAGTTCCAGGGGATCCACCTCCCTCTTCTAACCTCCTCAGGCATTGCACAACATGGGTACACTTACATACATGAAGGCAGTATACTCATACACATAAAATAAAAATAGTAAATAATGAGGCCAGGCATGGTGGCACACACCTTTTAATCCCAGCACTCAGGAAGCAGAAGGAGGCGAATCTCTGTGGATTCAAGGCCAGCCTGGTCTACATAGTGAGTTCCAGGCTAGCTGGTGCTATAGGGAGACCTGTCTCACAAAAGACCAATAAATTAATGATAATAAATAAAATATTTTAGCCGAGCATGGTGGTGCACACCTTTAATCCTAGCACTTGGGAGGCAGAGGCAGGCTGATCTTTGTGAGTTCAAGGCCAGCCTGGTCTATAGAGTGAGTTCCAGGACAGCTGGGACTATAGGGAGACCCTATCTCGAAAAAAACAAACAAACAAAATAAATAAATAAAATATTTAAAGTAACTTTTGGAAACGGACAGCTTACATAATACTGAATAAAATTGTATTGCTCTGCACACCTTCAATTATTTCTGTAGAAAGGAAAACAGAGTTGCCAGGCCTAGTGGCACATGTGTAATTCAACACTTGGGAGGCTCAGGAATAGGAGCCTCAGGCCCAGGCCACGCTGGACCCTGCCTTAAAGAATAGAAAGCAGGTCTGTGATATTGGTCAATAGTAAGAGTGTCATCTGTCATGCATACTGGATTCCATCCCCAGCGAGGAAATAAATGGAGAGTTGTTACTTTAGAAAGCGTAGCTGATTGTAGCTCTTCATGAATTTTGAATTGCATATTGCAGAATTATTAGCTATAATACTGTTAGTCCCTGAAGATTAAGGCTTGAGACTTAATTCACACTTAGTGCACCCACACTTAAGTGAAATATAAGTCAATGTTTTTCTTTGTAGAGTATCAAGCCTTATTCTGAATGTGTTCCTGTCACTGTGCGTGTGTGTATGGAAGTCAGGACAACTTGCAAGAGTTGTTTCTTTCCTATTTTGAGGGTCTGGGATATTGAACTCAGGTTATCAGGCTAGGCAGCAAACACCTTTACCCACTGAGCCATTTTCATTTGCCTGTCCCTGAGTTTTTTTTTTTGAGAAATAAATGAGTTGGTAAATGTAGACTGCCTACCACTTCATACATGTCAGTGTCTAAAAACTTTTTTTTTTACTTATTTTCTGTGTGCATGCCATGTGTGTATATAGCAGTTAGAGGACAACCTGCAGGAGTTGGTTCTCTCCTACCACATGGGTCCCAGAGATTGAACTCAGGTCCTCAACTGGATGACTGGCTCCCTTACCATTGAGCCATCTCTCCAGCCTGAGTGTTAGTATCTTCTATCAGTTTTGGGGTTTTTTTGTTTTTTTTTTTTATGGGGGGAAGGGGAGTTGGAGGCATTTTGAGACAGGGTTCTCCTGGGCCTTGCTGTGTAGACCTATAGATCTCACAGAGATCCAAATGCCTCTGTCTCCTGAGTGAATGCTGGAATTAAAGGCATGTGCCACCCCCACACCCAGATTATTATCAAACTCTTGATGGAGGAACACTGATAGAAAGGTTTGGATGCTGGTGCCTCACTATTCATGTCCGCCCACCTGTTCCTTTATTTTACAAATAGCAACATTTTGAGGGGTGCACGCCTTTAATGCCAGCACTCAGGAGGCAGAGGCAGATGGATCTCTGTGAATTTGAGGCCAGCCTGCTGTACATCGTGAGTTCTGCAGGGAGACCGTGTCCTAACAAAAAAACAAATAGCAACATTTTGGTCAATAATAACAAATTACACACACAGGCTTACACACAGGCATACACACATACACACACACACACACACACACACACACACACACATCTTCACTGTAAAAATAGTACTTTTCTGGTAGCTTTCATATTTATGCAGTCTTTTTTTGAGACAGGGTCTCCCTGTAGCTCCAGCTGGCCCAGAACTCACTTTGTAGACCAGGCTGTGTTTGAACTCACAGAGATCCACCTGCCTCTGCTTCCTGAGTGCTGGAATTAAAGGCGTGCACCACTACACCTGGCACTATGCAGTCTTTCAATCACTAGTCTATGGTGAGGTCATTTTTCTTCTCACTTGTGTCAACAGTTTTGGAGCTCAAGCCTGGGACAATGGTGTGCATTCCTTGTATCGTCATTCCAGTTCTGCTATGGATCTTCAAAAAATTCCTAGAGCCATACATATACCCTTTGGTTTCCCCTGTTGTCAGTCGTATATGGCCTAAAAGAGCTTTACAAGAATCCAATGATAAAAATAAAAGCAAAGTAGACTCCAAGGTAAGAACATCATGTGCCTCAATAAAGATAGGTGTGGGGATTTGGGACTGTGTCTTGATTTTATTTATGTGTATGAATATTTTACCTGCATGTATGTAAGTGCACCTTGTGCATGCAGTGCCTGTGAAGATCAAAAGAGGGCATTAGATCCCCTGGAACTGGAGTTAGGGATGGTTGTTAACCACCATGTGGGGGCTGAGAACCAAACCCATGTCGTCTGCAAGAAGAGCCAGTGCTCTTAACCTCTGGGCCATCTTTCAAGCCCCTTGATTTTAATAACATTTGACTGTGAGATTTTAAATTATATATTCATTTTTATTTTATACATATCAGTGTTTTACCTGCATGTATATAAGTGCACCTGTGTCATGCAGTGCCTGAGGAGACTTGAAGACGGTATCATAGCCCCTGGAATTGGAGTTACAGACATTTAGCTACCACATGGGTGCTGGGACCCAAACTCTGATCCTCTGAAGAGCAGCCAGTGCTCTTAACTGCTGAGTTATCTCTCCAATTCCCTTGACCATAAGATTTTTTTTTTCCCTTGGGACAGGGTCTTTCTGTTGCCCCACCTGGAACTCACCATGTAATATACCAGGTTGGTCTCGATCTCACAGAGATCGACCTGCCTATGCCTCCTGAGTGCTGGGATTAAAGGTTTGTACCACCATGCCCAGCTGACCATAAGATTTTTTTTTTTTTTTTGGTCTTTTTGAGACAGGGTCTCCCTGTAGCCCCAGCTGTCCTGGAACTCACTCTGTAGACCAGGCTGGCCTTGAACTCACAAAGATCCGCCTGCCTCTGCCTCCCAAGTGCTAGGATTAAAGGCGTG
>VZQC01001095.1:6790728-6811983 GCA_009823505.1 Rhizomys pruinosus | reverse complement strand
TTTTTTTTTGTCTTTTTGAGACAGGGTCTCCCTGTAGCCCCAGCTGTCCTGGAACTCACTCTGTAGACCAGGCTGGCCTTGAACTCACAAAGATCCGCCTGCCTCTGCCTCCCAAGTGCTAGGATTAAGGGCATGTGCCACCATGCCCAGCTGAGTGCTAGGATTAAAGGTGTGCGCCACTGGGCTGGAGAGATGGCCTAGCGGTTAAGAGCGCTGACTGCTCTTGCAGAGGACCAGGGTTCGATCCCCAGCACCCACATGGCAGCTAAGAACCGTCTTTAACTCCAGTTCCAGGGGAATCCAAGACCCTCTTCTGACTTCCACGGCATTGCACGACACGGGTGCACAAACCTACATGCAGACAGTACATTCATACACATACAAAATAAATAAATAAAAAAAAAGATGTGCGCCACCATGTCTGGCTTAAAGATGGTTCTTAGCTGCCATGTGGGTGCTGGGAATTGAGCCCAGGTCCTCTGCAAAAGCAGTCAGTGCTCTTAACCGCTGAACCATCTCTCCAGCCCCTGAACGTAAAATTTTTTACCAAGTTAACAAAGCAGAGGTTTAGACATGCACTGGTGTCTGGACAGAGGACTGTTGTGCAAGACAGTCCAAAAGTGAGTGAGTTCACCTGACCCAGTCTTAATACTGCTGGGGGTCTGGTCTTTCATCCTGGGCTTACTCACTTGAAAGATGATAAGCCAGGTGTGGTGGTGTATGCTGTTGATCCCAGCGTTTGGGAGGCAGAGGCAGGTGGATCTCTGAGTTCAAGGCCAGCCTGGTCTACATAGTGAGTTACAGGACAGCTTGGGCTACAGGGAGACCCTGTCTCAAAAAAGCCAGTCCTGTGACTCAGGCCCTATAATCCCAGCTACAGAGGGGTGAGGGGAGGGCGACACTGAGGCAAGGGGACCCCAAGTTCAAGCTTGCCTTGGCTACAGAATGAGCTCTAGGCCAGTTGGTTAACCAGACCTTGTCTCAAAATTTAAAAATGAAGCCAGGCATGGTGCTAGAGGCAGGTGGATGGATCTCTGAGTTCAAGGCCAGCCTGGTCTACATAGCTCCAGGCCAACAGGGACTAAAGGGAGACCTTGTCTAAAAAAAAAAAATTTAGATGAAAGAAGGCTACACTGCCCAGTGCTGTTTACTCAACATGAGACTTGGCACCGTCCACAGTGCTGCCACGAAACAAACTCAGGTTTTCCATGGCTCAGACTGGCCTCAAATTCCTATGTAATGGAAGCTGGCCTTGAACCTTTAATTCTCCTGCCTCTACTTCCCAAGAGCTAGAATTATAGCTGTGTACCATCACACCTACTCTTTTGGGTTTTTTCTTTTAATTTTTTTGATACATGGTCTCGATACATAGCCCAGGTTAGCCTGGAATTCATTTTCCTACCCAGCCTCTAAAGTGCTGGACGTACAGGCATGAGCCACAGTGCCTGGTTTGAAATTAATGTTTCAGTGGGGTGTGGTGGCGCACGCCTTTAATCCTAGCACTTGGGAGGCAGAGGCAGGCAGAACTTTGTGAGTTCAAGGCCGGCCTGGTCTTCAGGGTGAGTTCTAGGACAGCTGGGGCTACAGGGAGACCCTGTCTCAAAAAGACCAAAAACAACAACAAAAAAGAAATTAATGTTTCTATTGACCACATTGTTTTTAAGAAATAACTAACTGCGGGGCTGGAGAGATGGCCTAGCGGTTAAGAGCGCCGACCGCTCTTACAGAGGACCCAGGTTGGATCCCCAGCACCCACATGGCGGCTGAGAACCGTCTGAAACTCCAATTCCAGGAGAACTCCAGTTCCAAGGGAATCCGACACCCTCTTCTGACCTCCGCGGCACTGCGTGACATGGGTGCACAAACCTGCATGCAGACAATACATTCATACACATACAGAAATAAAAAAAAAAAAAAAAAAAAAAAAAAAAAAAAAAAAAAAAAAACTACTCTTAAGCTGGAGTATTTATTGGCTGGCTCATTTACTTTTTTTTTTTTTTTTTTTTTTTTTTTTTTTTTAATGTGTATGAAGTGTACTGTCAGGAAGTAGGTTGCTGCACCCGTTTTTTTTTTTTGTTTTTTGAGTTTTTTTGTGCGGTTTTTTTCTCTTTTTTGTGTCTTTGCCATGCTGCGGGAGGTCGGAAGCGGGCATCGGATTCCCCGGTTGAAAACAGGCTGTGGAACAGGGTGTTCGTTAGTTTTAAAAGGTTAGTTTAAAGACGGGGGTTTGTTCTGGTTGGGGGTTCTTTTTTTCTTTTCTTAGCAGCCATATGTGGGTGGCTCGGGATTATTAATTATTAAACCCCGGGGGTCCTCTGCAACGAGCAATCGGCCGGCTCTTTAGCTCTTACTGTGAGGTTTGGCTCATTTAACCTTCAATCCCTTTAATCACTCAGTTGAGGTCAGCCTGGTCTACATAGTAAATTCCAGGCCAGCTGGGGCTTAGGCCTACAGGACAGGCTCTTGCCTCAAAACGAAGTAGTGTACACCTCTCTTGAGGTGGTCTCTGAGAAGTATAACTGATGCTAAGAAAAGGCTGAATCAGTCCGAATTAAAAAGTAAATAAAGGTAGGCATTCCAGGAAATGTGCTCGCTTGCCCTCCCTCCCTCCCTCCCTCCCTTCCTCCCTCCCTCCCTCCCTTCCTCCCTCCCTCCCTTCCTCTCTCCCTCCCTTCCTCTCTCCCTCCTCCCATGAACCCATCAATCCTGAGGGCCATGAAGAAGCAGAGCCATGAAGAAGGCTTCTGAGAGAGGTGGGGAGAGGCTTTTATGGGGGGAGGGGAGATGGTAACTTGTTGGAATCTGGCTAATTAAGCCAGGTCAGGGGCTCAGATCTGGAGGTAGGTCACAGGTCCGGAGGTCTCATGGGAATCTGGTCCGACTGGAAAAGAAAGGAGGGTCTTTCCGGTGCCATCTTGGCTTTGTCCCCAGCCTGACCTAACATCCCAGACTCTTAGGGTATGGGGGTGACGACTCTGCTCTGGCTTCTTCCTGCTGAGCTGGGACATTGAAGGGAGGGAGAGTCTGGAGTAGGCAGGGCTGTGGGCACAGGGTTGTAGGGATGTAAAGACCACTCTGGAGACCACCTGGATGTGTTCCTGCAAGAAGCGGAGGAGACCCGGTGCTAAGATCAGGAGTCTCCTGGTTGAGATTGGAGAGGCTCCTCTTGCTGTTCGATGATTTTGGTTGGAGAGCAGGGTGTAAGCATGGGCTCTCCAGTTTCATCCATCCAGGTATCCCAAGCATGGACATGCCAGCAGTATGTAGAATCTGGCACA
Source organism: Rhizomys pruinosus (assembly GCA_009823505.1). Taxonomy (NCBI): domain Eukaryota; kingdom Metazoa; phylum Chordata; class Mammalia; order Rodentia; family Spalacidae; genus Rhizomys; species Rhizomys pruinosus. The sequence goes on along the minus strand of VZQC01001095.1, from coordinate 6,808,705 downwards.
GCATCCACTGGTTGGGTGAAGATTGAGACAATAACAAGAAAGGGCAACCGGGCAGGGGTGTCACAGAGTCTGGTACCTGTGGCAGCAAAGGGAGCAGAGGAAGGGTGAAGGTACAGAGGGCGAAGGCTGTCATACCCGACCATTCAGACCTGTCCTTGAGGGTCTCTGGAAAACCTGAGAATAGTGGGTCCCATCTGTTTTATGGACTGTCCATAAAACAGCTGGTTGGGTCTCTCAAGTGGACAAATGATACCAGTGTGGCTGGCCTAGAAGTTTGGCTGCTGACAGCGTAGTAAGGGTGACACTGTGGGGTCCAGCCCACCTGGGATCAAGAGACTTAAGAGATCAAAGTGTTTTGTTTGTTTGTGGTTTTTTTGTTTTGTTTTTTGTTTTGTTTTGTTTTGTTTTGTTTTGTTGGTATTTTTGAGACAAGGTCTCCCTTTAGTCCAAGCTGACCTGGAGCTCACTCTGTAGATCAGGCTGGCCTTGAACTCACAGAGATCCACCTGCCTCTGCCTCCCGAGTGCTGGGATTAAAGGTGTGAGCCACTGCGCCCTGCGAAGAGATAAAGTTTTAAGGAGAACACTGTCCCCTGGTGTGAGACATCAGGTCAGTGGTTGTGGACTGCACTGAGGTAGGAGCAGGGAGGGGAAGAAAATGACAAAGGCTGCAGATAGTGGGGTCAAGCTGTTTGGAGAGAATCATTACTGCCCAGTAAGTGGACTCAAGGGCTAAGGCCCCTGTAGCCACTTAACGCCCTTTTCACCTCTTTATAGATGAAAGGTTTGAGGTGGCCACAGGGGTCCTGGCCCAACTCCTTGGGCCCTCATACCGGGCAGTGGCTGTTTCTCTCCAAACAGCTTGATCCCAGTCTGCAGATGGCAGACATGTTTGAGAGCACTGGCTGAACTCACCCGGGAAGCTCTCAAACTTCCTCTTCTCCAGCCCATTAAGGTGTACTCCCCACATGGACTCTCAGACCTCCTTGGTCACTCCTCTCTCTCCCTCCTTCCACCCTCACATATTCAGGTTTTCCACTTGCTTTTCTTCGACAACCCTCAGATTACCCTAGCCCTCAGCCTGGCCCTAGGCAACACTCCTTCCCACCTCTGCCCACTCTGGGACTCCTTCTTACTTCTGTCCAGAAATGGTAGAGGCACTCCAACAGCCTCGGCCTGGCCTTACAAACCAACCCCTGACCAACCCCCACCTCGCACTTTTTGTGGTTGGGAGATCACTTGTAGATGCCTCAGGCACTCATCAGGCAGCCTATGCAGTGGTCACCTCCACCAGCACTGTTGAGGCAGCCCGCCTACCAATGGGGACCACCTCACAGAAGGCAGAGCTAATTGCCCCCACCTAAGCCCTCCACCTATTTAAAAAAAAAGGAGGATCTTTCCAGTCTATGCCATCTTGGCTTTGCCCCCCGCCTGACCTAACAGTCTCATGTAGCCAAGGTGACCTCAACTCTGCGTAACCAAGGGTGAACTCCTGCATGCCAATACTGGGACTACAAGTGTGTCCCACCATTCCCAGCTCATATTGCTACAGAGTAATTGTAATGTCTTCAGTCTCCTGTGGTTTTTCTTGTTGAGATGTTGCATTTGGTATTCCAGAATTCCAAATACTGTTACTGCTGTTGGTTGAGCTACCATGACTTCTTGTCATGCCTGAGATGTAACTGTCTTGTACTTCTAATTCCGTGCATCCTCCCAATAATGATTTTGGGGGGCTTTGGCACTGGGGAGCAAACTCAGGGCCCTGAGCATGTGCAGCACATGCTCTGCTAATGCTGTGCCCCCAACCTCCAGTGTGCTTTTATAAATTTCTACACTCTGACCAATATCAACCTCAGGGGTGGGTAGGATTTGTTTGGCTTACATCTTCTGGGTCACAATTCATCACTTAGGGAGTCCAAGGTAGGAACTCAGAGCAGGAACCTGAAGGCAGGAGCTGAAGCACAGGCCATGGAGGAACACTGCTTACTGGCTTGCTCCCCTGGCCCATGCTCAGCCTGCTTTCTTTTCTTTTCTTTTTCTTTTTTTTTCTTTTTTTTTTTTTTACTTTTTCCATTTTTATTGAAATTTTATGATTTTTTAAATTTTTTTGTTTTTAATAATAGGTCATGGCTGGGCATGGTGGCGCACGCCTTTAATCCTAGCACTTGGGAGGCAGAGGCAGGCAAATCTCTGTAAGTTCAAGGCCAGCCTGGTCTACAGAGTGAGTTCCAGGACAGCTGCGGCTACAGGGAGACCCTGTCTCGAAAAGACCAAAAAAAAAAAATAATAATAATAATAGGTCATAACTAATGAATACAGGCATCCTTCATATAAAACCAATTTGCAAGTAGCTATGCCCAAACTTATACAACCCGAGGCCCCGATTGTCCAGCTGGGGGAGTGTGCTGGATAGCTTTAGTGTCAACTTGACACACCTGGGTTGAGGGAGCCTCAATTGGGGAATTTGCTCCATTGGATTGGACTGTGGCCACATCTGTTGTGTATTGTCTTGATTGTTGAGCAGTGACAGTATAAGAAGGCAGGCTGGGCATGAGCCAGAGAGCAAGCCAGGAGTAAGCAAGCCGGTGAACATGGCCTGTGCTTCAGCTCCTGTCTCCAGGTTCCTGCCCTGAGTTCCTACCTTGGGCTCCCTAAGTAATGAACTGTGACCCAGGAGATGTAAGCTGAATAAACACTTTCCTCCCCAAGTTGGTGTCAGAGTGTTTTGTCACAGCAATGGAAGACAAACTAGGACAGAAATTGGTACCAGGGGGGTCATGGAGAGAAGGCTGAGGCTTTGCACCAGGAAGGTTCAGAGAATCAGCACCAATTGGTGAAGGTGCTGGCTCAGTTTCAGTAGCGACCCCAGCTTTTTGGAGATGCCCTGGATCCTGGACGACCACCAAGAGCAGCGGCTAGGATGTAGAATGGAGTCGTCTGGGCCTTCGAGATGAGTGTGCCACGGACGGAAGAGTCAGAGAGTGGAGCATGCCGATTAACCCTTTGAAGCCCAGATTATATCGGTGAGTGAATCCGCGGCAGGTGTCCAGCCTGAGCCTACTTTGGCGATAGTTTTTGTGTTGAGAGTGCGCTCTGATTCTTCCCTTTGAAATAAGATTCAGTACTTGGTTTTGGATTTTATACAGCATAGCCCACAGTTAAGGAAACTTTTAATCTGTGAACTGATTTAAGTGTTTCGGATTATTTTAAGGAGACTGTGAGGCTTTTGAGGTTGGTTACGTCTTATGGTTGTGATGTAATGTTAACATCATATGTTTGGGGATAAGAACTGGAAAAAAGGGAAAGTGTGTATGTGTGTGTGTGTTGTGTGTCAAGTTGAAAGGGGTCAATTATGCTGGATAGCTTAATGCCAACTTGACCATCCAAGGTTACGGGAGGAGCAAACTCAACTGGGAGTAATTTGGCCATTGGATTGGACGGTGGCCACATCTGTTGTGTATTGTCTTGTTGTTGAACAGGACAGTATAAGAAGGCAGGCTGGCCATGAGCCACGAGAGCAAGCCAGAAGTAAAGCAAGCCAGTGAACATCTCCATGGCCTGTGCTTCAGCTTCCTGTCTCAGGTTCCTGCCCTGAGTTCCTACCTGGGCTCCCTAAGTAATGAACTGTGACCCAGGAGATGTAGCTGAATAAACACTTCCCCAACCCGATGTTGTGTCAGAGTGTGTTTTTGTCACAGCAATGGAGACAAACCTAGGAGCAGGGAGCCTATATGTACTTCATGTGAATCAAATAAAAGTCCAATCTATGTTTCTGTAGTTTTCGTACTTTCCACCCCATGCAGCCCTTACTTTCTACCATGCCCCTCTTCTACAATTGTTCCCTAGGCTTAAGAAAAGGGACACAAGTGGTGAAGCCAACAGTACTACTTTCTTTGGAGATTATGTTTTGGACCTGATCAGTTCAGGCTTTTTTTCATGGGTTGCAGTTTATCAGCCTGCTTTCTTAATACAACACAAGCTGCCCAGGGTTGACACCACCCACATGGGACCTCCATCACTCAACAATCAAGAGAATATCCTGCAGACATGGCCATAGGCCAGTCCAATGAAGGCAGTTCTCCAATTGAGGCTCCCTAAACCCAGGTGTGTCAAGTTGACACTAAGCATCCAACAAGCATTAATCAGTGCTACGGAGAAGCCAGTTGGCCGGGTGTCTTCCATTTGCCCTACCCCTCCAAAGCCCCCCCCCCCCCCGCTCCTTTCATCTACTTCTCTTCCCAAGAAAACTGAGTACCATCAACAAGCTTCCTGGCCTCTCCCCTCTTCCAAGTTTGCCCAGCAGGCATGTACAGGGGAGAGCTTAAACCCTGGCCGCTGCAGTTCCCTTCAAACCACTCTTCCTTAGCCAAAAGTCTCCTTGGAGCACTCAGAGAGGTCCACTCCACATAGCTTTACAGTGCTCCCCATCTTCCTTTCTTACCCTTGGTCTAGGTGGTAGCTCCCTGCTGTACTGGCTCTGGGTTGCTGCTTTCTTTCAGGGTGGTGTCTGTGCTGCTACTCACTGCTCAGATGATGATGCATGCTGTGAGTGAGTTCCTTTCATGCAGTCTTGAACTTTACCTCCCAGTGTTCTGTGACCTGCTGTCACCTGGCTCTGATGCACAGTTGCCCCTTTCCTGGACTCTACAGCTTCCTCTTTCTTGGTTTACTGCAGCATTTTTTTGGGGGGGTCTTTTCAAAGACAGGGTCTCCCTATAGCCCCAGCTGTCCTGGAATTCTCTCTAGACAGTGGGGCCTTGAACTCACAAAGATCCTCCTGCCTCTGCCTCCCCAGGTGCTAGGATTAAGGTGGTGCACCACATGCCCGAGCTACTGCAGCATTTTTTTCTATAGCACTCAGTCCTCTGGATACCTTAGGAGGCTGGTGTGGGTATCTGTCAAGTATTTCCTAGATGATTCCAACTTCCTGAGAGTCACTGCTCTTCCATTTCTAAGTCTCTTCTTTTTTTTTTTTTGCCGTGATCGTGAAGTTATACGATAGTTGGGGGTATTTTCAGCGTCGTAAGCAGACACTGATGATGCACGCATGCTGACCGCTTACGGGTGTTGGTGCATTGGGGAAGGATTGTGGAGGCGTTTGGAACTTTGGGCTTGAAAAAAAAAAAAAAATCATTGAATGCCTAAAGATTGTTGGCTGTGGAGCTTGGAGCAGCTTTGCTGGAAGGAGTTGTAGAGATGGAGGCCTGGCTTGTGAAGTTTTTCTAGTTTCAAAGGGAAGCAGAGACCATTAGGATTGTTTGTATGATATTTTTAATTGAGATCTGTGGGTTCTGGTCAGCTGGGCTGTGGAGAACCAGCTGTAAGTAACAAGAGAACCTGAAGTGAAGTGAAACGTTTTGTGTACTGGGTAATTGATGCTGGTTGGCTGGGGGTGAAGGATCAGCTGTGATTAACAAGGGACCAGAATCACTGAGGTGAAATCTTCTGGGGAGAATTTCTTCAAGGTCAGCACACAGAGGCTGTGACCCAGAAAGGGCCTTAGCCTCCATCTCGAGCCAGAGGCCGGACTTGGTAAGGTGTAAGAGTCTCCTATATGGTTCCGGTGTTTAAATTTGAGGGGGTCACAGAAAGCAGATCTCGAGGCTTGGCACTGTGAGAGGTAAGGAAAGACCATTGTTGGAATTGCACCTCGGTTGCTGTGAAGCCCAGGATTGCAGGGGGTCATGGAGAGAAGCTGAGGCTTTGCACCAGGAAGGTTTCAAAACTAGACCAAATTGGTGAGAGGTGTCTGGCTCAGTTTCAGTAGCGAGCCCCAGCTTTTTGGAGATGCCTGGATCTGGACGAACCACCAAGAGCAGCGTAGGATGTGAATGGAGTCGGTCTGGGCCTTCGACCGATGAGTGTGCCACGGACGGAGAGTCAGAGAAGGGGAAGTGCCGATCCCTTTGAGCCCAGAATAGTCGGTGAGTGAATCCGCGGCAGGTGTCCACGCCTTGAGCCCCTACTTTGCCTGATTAGTTTTTGTGTGAGAGTGCCTGATCTCTTCCCTTTGAAAATAAGATTCAGTACATTGGTTTTTGGATTTTAATACAGCAGGTCCCAGCAGTTAAGAAACTTTAAGGAACTGTGATTGTTAAGTTGTTTGGATTTTTAAGGACTGTGAGGCTTTTGAGGTTGTCTGTCTTATGGTTTGTGATGTAATGTTAACGATCATATTGTTGGGGATAAGAACTGGAAAAGGTGTGAAAGTGAAATGTGTGTGTGTGTGTGGTCAAGTTGAACATAGGGGTCAATTATGCTGGATTACTTTGTGACCAACTTGACACACCAAGAGTTCCTGGAGGAGAGCTCAATGAGTAATTTGAACATGACTTGGCGTGGCCACATCTGTTGGAGTATTGTCTTATTGTTGAGCAGTGACAGTATAGAAGGCAGGCTGGGCACAGGCCAAGAGAGCAAGCCAGAGTAAAGCAAGCCAGTGGAACATGGCCTGTGCTTCAGACTTCCTGTCTCAGGTTCCTGCCCTGAGTCCCTACCTGGGTTCCCTAAGTGATGAATTGACCAGGAGATGTAAGCTAAATAAAACACTTCCCTCCCCGCAAAGGGGTTGGTGTCAGAGTGTTTTTGTCACAGCAATGGAGACAACTAGGAGCGAGGGAGCCTTTATGTACTATCATGTTGATCATCAAATACGAAAGTCCAATCTATTTTTCTGTAGTTTCCGTACTTCACCTACCCCAATCGCAGCCCTTACATTCTACCTGCCCCCTCTCTTCCACAGATTGTTCCCTAGGCTTAGAAAAGGGACACAAGTGGGTGAAAGCCAACAGTACTACTTTCTTTGGAGATATGTTTTGGACTCTGATCAGTTCGAGCTTTTTCCTTTCATGGGTTGCTGCAAGTTTTAGTCAGCCTCTTTCTTAATACAAACACAAGCTGCCCAGGGTTGACACACCCACATGGGACCCACTTCGCATCACTCAACAATCAAGATGAATATCCTGCAGACATGGCCATAGGCCAGTCCAATGAAGGCAGTTCTCCAATTGAGGCTCCCTAAACCCAGGTGTGTCAAGTTGACACTAAAGCTATCCAACACAGGCATTAATCAGTGTCTGAGTAAGCCAGTTGGCCGGGTGTCTTCCATTTGCCCTACCCCTCCCAAAGCCCCCCCCCCCCCGCTCCTTTCATCTACTTCTCTTCCCAAGAAAACTGAGTACCATCAACAAGCTTCCTGGCCTCTCCCCTCTTCCAAGTTTGCCCAGCAGGCATGTACAGGGGAGAGCTTAAACCCTGGCCGCTGCAGTTCCCTTCAAACCACTCTTCCTTAGCCAAAAGTCTCCTTGGAGCACTCAGAGAGGTCCACTCCACATAGCTTTACAGTGCTCCCCATCTTCCTTTCTTACCCTTGGTCTAGGTGGTAGCTCCCTGCTGTACTGGCTCTGGGTTGCTGCTTTCTTTCAGGGTGGTGTCTGTGCTGCTACTCACTGCTCAGATGATGATGCATGCTGTGAGTGAGTTCCTTTCATGCAGTCTTGAACTTTACCTCCCAGTGTTCTGTGACCTGCTGTCACCTGGCTCTGATGCACAGTTGCCCCTTTCCTGGACTCTACAGCTTCCTCTTTCTTGGTTTACTGCAGCATTTTTTGGGGGGGTCTTTTTCAAAGACAGGGTCTCCCTATAGCCCCAGCTGTCCTGGAATTCTCTCTAGACCAGGCTGGCCTTGAACTCACAAAGATCCTCCTGCCTCTGCCTCCCAGGTGCTAGGATTAAAGGTGTGCACCACAATGCCCGACTACTGCAGCATTTTTTTCTATAGCACTCAGTCCTCTGGATACCTTAGGAGGCTGGTGTGGGTATCTGTCAGTATTTCCTAGATGATTCCAACTTCCTGAGAGTCACTGCTCTTCCATTTCTAAGTCTCTTCTTTTTTTTTTTTTTTTTTTTTTTGAGACAGGGTCTTCCTGTAGCTCCAGCTGTCCTGGAACCACTTGTAGACCAGGATGGGCCTGAAACTCCAACAGAGATCTGCCTGCCTCTGCCCTCCCAGAGGCTAGGAGTTAACAGGTGGATGCGCCAATGCCTGGCTTGCATTTCTAAGTCTGTAAAGCAGTGGTCCCAGTTGTGTAGTTCAGACACTATTAGCCATTTGTTTTGTTAGAGAGTAAGCCTACCTATATATGTAGCCCAAGCTAGCCTTAAAGTTGTGATCTTGCTCAGCCTCCCAAGTGCAAGGACTGTAATTCCATACTATAGCACCCGACTCTAGACTATGTACTTCCCTTTTTAAAAATTTGTTTTATTTGTTTTTAATTTTTTATGTGTAATGGAATGTCTATATCGTGCATGTAGGTTTGTGCACCCATGTTCGTGCATTGCTGTGGGTCAGAAGTGTCGGATTTCCCCTGGAACTGGAGTTAAAGATGGCTCTCAGCCACCATGGGGGTGCTGGGAATCGAACCCAGGTCCTACTGCAAGAGCAGTCAGCACTCTTAACCGCTGGCCATCTCTCCAGGTCCACTTGTACTTTTCATATATTGTTGCTTGTTTTGTTTTTGTTTTGACAATGGTCTCCTTGTAGCCCCAGCTGGCCTGAAAATTACTCTGTAGACCAGGCTGCCCTCAGTCCTCACTGGAGATCTATCTGCCTCTCCAAGTGCTAGGATTTAAAGGTGTATGCCACCTCACCTGGAGAAATATATGGGAGAAAGAGAGCTACTATGTACCTCTTTGGCTGGGCCTGAAAACTCACTATGTAGATCATTGCTGGCCCTGGAACCACAGTGATCCACCTGCCTCTACCTCCTAAGTGCTGGGATAAAGAGGGGTGCTTCCCAGGCCGCTACCCTATTTCTAGATATTTTTCATTTGCTGACTTGATAGTGAGGTATTTGAGTCTGCTCAAGAGTTGGTACTGTTGCCTAGGGTCATTCTGCAAGTTTCACCTGAAGGACTCAAGCTTTCGTCACATGATTCTTTTTCATTGCTGAGCTGCCTTCCATGGAGAACACTGTGAGTCAGCACTTTCTTCAAGATGACTCTGCACCAATAGTGACTAGACCAAAAGAAATTTTTCTTTTTCTTTTCTTTTTTTTTTTTTTTTAGGACAGGGGTGCTCTCGTATAGCCCCGGCTGGCCTGGAACTCACTGCTGTATCACTCTGTAGACCAGGCTGGCTTTGAACTCACAGAGATCCATCTGCCTCTGTCTCCTAAATGCTAGGATTAAAGGGGTGCACTACCACGCCCCGAAAAAAAGAAACAAATTTAAAAAAAGAAAACAAAAAATGTTTAGTTTTCTTGTCTGTTCTCTAGCCCAGCCCCCCATGGTGGGTGCGTGGGAATATTGTGGCCGCAGTAACCCCAGGGTCTTTGTAAGAGCAGTTGGTACTTTTTTTGAGACAGGGTCTTCCTGTAGCTCCAGCTGTCCTGGAACTCACTATATAGACCAGGCTGGCCTTGAACTCACAGAGATCTGCCTGCCTCTGCCTCCCAAGAGCTAGGATTAAAGGTGTGCGCCACCATGCCTGGCTTGCATTTCTAAGTCTGTAAAGCAGTGGTCCCAGTTGTGTAGTTCAGACACTATTAGCCATTTGTTTTGTTAGAGAGTAAGCCTACCTATATATGTAGCCCAAGCTAGCCTTAAAGTTGTGATCTTGCCTCAGCCTCCCAAGTGCAAGGACTGTAATTCCATACTATAGCACCCGACTCTAGACTATGTACTTCCTTTTTAAAAATTTTTTTATTTGTTTTTTAATTTTTATGTGTATGAATGTACTATCTGCATGTAGGTCTGTGCACCCATGTCGTGCATTGCTGTGGAAGTGTCGGATTCCCCTGGAACTGGAGTTAAAGATGGCTCTCAGCCACCATGTGGGTGCTGGGAATCGAACCCAGGTCCTCTGCAAGAGCAGTCAGCACTCTTAACCGCTAGGCCATCTCTCCAGGTCCGACTATGTACTTTCGCATATATAGTTGCTTGTTTTGTTTTGTTTTGACATAGGATCTCCTTGTAGCCCCAGCTGGCCTGAAACTTAAAATGTAGACCAAGCTGCCCTCAGTCTCACTGAGATCTATCTGCCTCTTCTAAGTGCTAGGATTAAAGGTGTATGCCACCTCACCTGGAGAAATATATGGAGAGAAAGAGAGCTACTATGTACCTCTTTGCTGGCCTGAAACTCACTATGTAGATCATGCTGGCCTGGAACCACAGTGATCCACCTGCCTCTACCTCCTAAGTGCTGGGATAAAAGGGTGTGCTTCCCAGGCCCTACCCTATTTCTAATATTTTCATTTGCTGACTTGATAGTGAGGTATTTGAGCTGCTCAGAGTTGGTACTGTTGCCTAGTCATTCTGCAAGTTTCATCTGAAGGACTCAAGCTTCGTCACATGTTCTTTTTCATTGCTGAGCTGCCTTCCATGGAAACACTGTGAGTCAGCACTTCTTCAAGATGACTCTGCACCAATAGTGACTAGACCAAAAAGAAATTTTCTTTTTCTTTTCTTTTTTTTTTTTTTTTTNTATCCTCAGAACTGTATTTATCTGTCTTCAAGGGAAAAAGCAAAGACAAACTTGCAAACTTCTTAGGAAGTGTCAGCATGGGAAGAGGGGAGAGCATTTGGATGGAAATTGGGTAAATGTAAATTGAAGGTGTTACATTTTAAAAAATATTTTATATTATTTTATGTATATGAGTATATTGCCTGCCTGTAAGTGCAATGCCCATGGAGATCAGAAGAAGGTGTCAGATTCCCTGGAATTACCTGCCATGTGGGTGCTGGGAACTGAACTCTGGTCCTCTGCAAGGTATTTTTAGCTGCTGAACCATCTCTCCAGCTTTGAAGGTGTTATATTTTTAAGTGATAGGAAGGTTGAAATTGAAAAGGTCAGAATTTAGGAACTATGAAGGTCCAGTGTGTGCTACAAAATTCACAGAATACACTAACCACTCCAAATGTTGAGCTGGTGCATGGCCCTAAGATACATTTAACCAAATCATCTTGTTTTCACTAAGGGCAAAAGAGATTGAAAGAAGCCAGGCCATCATAGAGAATCCAGAATGCAAGGTCATCCTATGCTATATAGAAAGTTTGAGGCTAGCCTAGACCAAATGAGATCAGGCTGCTGGCCAAGTCTGTGATTTTCATCCGGGCCCCAGGCCTTTCCCGAGCTCCCAGAGTGTGGGTGAATGTACTGTCTGCATGTAGGTTTGTGCACCCGTGTCGTCCAATACCACAGAGGTCAGAAGAGGGTGATGGATTCCCCTGGAACTGGAGTTAAAGACAGTTCTTAGCTGCCATGTGGGTGCTGGGAATCGAACCTAGGTCCTCTGCAAGAGCAGTCCGTGCTCTTAACCGCTGAGCCATTTCTCCAGTCCACAACATTTATTTTATTAAAGGAGAGAGGGAGAGAGAGAGAGAGAGATAGAGAGAGAGAGAGAGAGAGAGAAAACAGGTGCCATGTCACAAGTGTAGTAGGTTCTCTCCTCCCACCACATGGTACCAGAATGAACTGCCTCTTACCAGCCCTGAAAAGAACTTCCAACCACTGAACTTAACTGTTTGCTCACAAAGCTAAATGCCCTGGGTTTTCGTACAACCAGAGGAAAAGTGAAGTTTCTTCGTGGTTTCCTCCATGGGAGCTGCTGGTGTAATCTATCCTCAGAACTGTATTTATCTGTCTTCAAGGGAAAAAGCAAAGACAAACTTGCAAACTTCTTCTTAGGAAGTGTCAGCATGGGAAGAGGGGAGAGCATTTGGATGGAAATTGGGTAAATGTAAATTGAAGGTGTTACATTTTTAAAAATATTTTATATTATTTTATGTATATGAGTATATTGCCTGCCTGTAAGTGCAATGCCCATGGAGATCAGAAGAAGGTGTCAGATTCCCTGGAATTACCTGCCATGTGGGTGCTGGGAACTGAACTCTGGTCCTCTGCAAGGTATTTTTAGCTGCTGAACCATCTCTCCAGCTTTGAAGGTGTTATATTTTTAAGTGATAGGAAGGTTGAAATTGAAAAGGTCAGAATTTAGGAACTATGAAGGTCCAGTGTGTGCTACAAAATTCACAGAATACACTAACCACTCCAAATGTTGAGCTGGTGCATGGCCCTAAGATACATTTAACTAAATCATCTTGTTTTCACTAAGGGCAAAAGAGATTGAAAGAAGCCAGGCCATCATAGAGAATCCAGAATGCAAGGTCATCCTATGCTATATAGAAAGTTTGAGGCTAGCCTAGACCAAATGAGATCAGGCTGCTGGCCAAGTCTGTGATTTTCATCTGGGCCCCAGGCCTTTCCCGAGCTCCCAGAGTGTGGGTGGAATCTGTTTCCTTGTAGGTATGGGACTGTAGCCTCCAGTTTCCTTCTAGGTAGTGAGGGTCCTTCTGAGCTCCTGGAGGCTGCTTTCAGTTCCTTGGCATGGTGTCCCCACAGCCCCTTCCCAGCACTGGTGCTGTCGTCCGGTCCCACTGGAGCCCTGCCCACTGCTTCCAGTTCTCTGGGACCAGTGAGATAACCTTCAATCAGGACTGCATAGGCAGTCTCTCTGTTCTAAGATCAACCATTTGGGGTCTTCATTCATTTGTAAAACCAACACATGGCAGCACCTAGGTTAGTGTCTGGTAGCATTGAGAGATAGTGCTTGGACACCAGGGGTCCACCTTAGAAACTTACAGAGGACCCGGGTTCGATCCCCAGCACCCACATGGCGGCCCAGAACCGTCTGAAACTCCAATTCCGGGAGAACTCCAGTTCCAGGGGAATCCGACACCCTCTTCTGACCTCCGCGGCATTGCACGACACGGGTGCACAGACCTGCATGCAGACAGTACATTCATACACATTCAGAAAAAAATAAAATTAATTAAAAAATTAAAAAAAAAGAAACCTACCCTTACACTTCACCTCTATTCTAGTCTTTCAGTCATCTGACATGTGGGGAAAAGCAAACTGAGTCAAACTTGGACTTTATCCTACTATATACTCAATATCAGATGTTCCACCACACACCAAATAAGCCATTCTGCAGCAGTGAACACTGGCAAGTATCTGTTCAAACTTCAGGGAGACTTGTCATTCCTGCCTGCCAAGGGCTCAGACTCCTTTTTTTTTTTTTTAATTTAATTTTTATTGATGCTTTAGGCATTTCATACATTTTTTCCAATTCAGTTCAGGCTTATTTCCCTTTCCCTCCCCCCCACCCCCACCCCATCCCAGATCATGCATTCTGCCATAACTGTCCTGCATCTCCTTTTAGATGCTAGCCATAGACCCAGGTGGTTATGACCAGACTTCCCTCCTCAGATTTGTCTTCTTTGCTGAGTAACTCACAGAACTAGAACTCAGTAAAACACCTTTGCAGGTTTATTATAAAGGATATTAAAAATACAGATATGGAAAAAAAGGAAGGGAGGAAAAGGGGGAGGGAAAGAGAGAAAGGAAAGGAAAGAAGAAACAAAAAGCCAGACTTGGTGGTGCACACCTTTAATCCTAGCACTTGGGAGGCAGAGGCAGGTAGATCTCTGTGAGTTCAAGGCCAGCCTGGTCTGCAGAGTGAGTTCCAGGACAGCTGAAGCTATAGGGAGACCCTGTCTCAAAAAGACCAAAAAAAAAGGGGGGAAGGGAAAGGAAGACAGGGCATGGTGCTTCCAGGCCTGCTCTGAGTGCACAGCCCTCCAGGACCCTCTACCATTCAGCTGTCCACAACCTCTAAACTCTGTAACATGGTTTTGTGGCGGCATCGTCACAGAGGCATGAACACCTGGGATGTCAGGTGTGCACCATCATCCCTGTCCCAAAGATTAGCATTTCTTTGACTTGCCTTGAGGAAGAGAGATTCTAGGTTTTATGGCTTGTTTTGGGGTGGGAATTATGACTAAGGAACCATTCATGAAAAAAATACCATCTTTTATCTACCTATCTATTACCATCAGCTATCATGTACCATCTATCATCTGTCTTATCTGTCATCTAGCTATAATCTATAATATCACACTTGGGGACTCCCTGTGGATTTGAACCTTATGGTCTCCACCTATCAAAGCCCTTATGCTTCACTGATTTTATACTCTGGAGAGGTATACTCTTGACATATAAAGAACTACTCAGTGACAGTCCTGGTGGTTTATTCCTATAATCTCAGTACTTGGAAGCTGGAGGCAAGAGGACCTCTGAAGAGTTCGAGGCCAGCCTGAGTTATAGAGTAGACCTTGTTTCCAACTAAACAAGAAGAGCCACTCTACTCAGGAGGCAGAGGCAGGCAGATCTCTGTGAGTTCAAAGCCAGCCTGGCCCACATAGCAAGTTCCAGGACAGCTGAGGCTATAGAGAGACCCCATCTGTGATGGTTAATCTTGGGTGTCAACTTGACTGGACAAAGGAACAAATAAGAGAAAAAGGATCTTCGGATTGGACTACCTCAACCCAGATGGCCCACCCCAAATGTTCTGCCGGCAGGCAGTATTAAAGGCCATGGCAGAAGGAGCTGGTCCCTTTTTTTTCCTGTGGCTTGCCTCTCTCTCACTGGTGAGTTTGTCTTGCTGCTGTGATCAACCCTTCAGATCCCAGTGTGTATTGAGACCGGCAGATCTCCTGGAATCCATCGGGCCTTTGGCACCAGATTGGGACTACTGAGACATCCAGCCTTGCAGACTGAGCAGTTCCCTGGATTCTCAGCCTCTCCAGTGCGATGCAGCTACTATTGGACTCCTTGAACTCTGTCATGCGAGCAAATCAATATATTGTATATAGCTATGTATTCGTCCTGTTGCTTCTGTTTCTTTAGAGAACCCTGACTAATAGACCGTCTCAAAAAGACAAAAAAAAAAGTCATTTCTAAATTGGATTTCCAATAGAGAAAGAATGAGGGACACAGTGAAAGAAATAATATATTTGGGGCTGGAGATTGGGCTGAGCCATTAAGAGCACTTGCTGTTCCTGTAAAGGACCTGAGTTCAGTTCCAGCTCCCACAAATGGTTGCTCACAACTGCCTGTAACTCTAGTTACAGGAGATATGTCACTTCCTTCTGTGGGCACCAACCATGCTGGTGGTGAACATACTAGTAGGCACTCACAAACAGGCATAAATTAAAAACAAAATTAAGACAGGCTTTCATTATGTAATTCTGGCTGGCCTGGAACTCACTATAAGTTTTTCTAACAGCTAAAGAAATACTATATTTTACTGAAAAAGAAAGAAACTGAGCCTGCAAATATAAAATTACATGTTTCAAAAGGAAAATGCAAATTAGAACCACAGTGAGAATCCACCAGAATAGTTAAAATTCCAGAAAAAATATTGTGAGGGTGTAGAGCAAAGTTTCCCCTTTTCCCATTTTTTAAAAATCTGTATGAGTATTTGCCTGCATGTATGCGTACCATGTGTGAGCAGTTCACAAAGAGAGTGTCAAATATCCTGGAACTGGAGTTATATACTATGTTCAATGCTGGGAATGGAACCTGGGTCCTCTGCAAGAGTAGTTGGTGCCCTTAACTGCTGAGCCATCTCCCCATCCTCAAGCAGAGGGTTCTTATATTCAGCTGGTTTGGATTGTGAATAGTAAGTCTAAACATGAATATGCACCTTGATCCAGCCATCTCATTCCCAGTTCAGTGCCCACAGAAAACATCCTAACTGCAGACCAGGAGGCATGAGAAGGCATGCACAGGGGTACTCTTGTTGCTTGGGGATAGTTCAGTGGTAGAGCACTTGCCTAGCCTACATAAGCCTCCAGGTTCAGTCCTAAGTTCTGGAAATACACACACACACACACACACACACACACACACACACACACACACACACATATATATATCACAAAGAATTAAATTGGTCTAATAAAACTCTTGTGATAGTTTAAATGAGTTTCAAAAAATCTCATTTGTAAGCTGGGTGTGGTGGCACATGCCTTTAATCCAGGCACTCAGGAGGCAGAGACAGAGGCAGGCAGATCTCTGTGAGTTAAAGGCCAGCCTGGTCTAGATAGGGAGCTCCAGGCCAGCTGGGACTAAAGGGAGACCCTGTCTCAAAAAGACAAAAAAAAAAAAAAAAGAGTGTGCTCATTACAAATGTAGTTGAAGAGAAAAGAGTAAAACCAAGTCCCAAATTTGAAGCACACACAAGTTAAGCTCCAAGTCCTGTAGTAAGGACAAATCTAAAGCTGTTTCTGTTTATTTCTCAAGAATCTAAAACATGTATATGAAGAATCATGCTTGGCTTTCAATGTCCTGGCATTAAAATCCTCAAAAGCTCAAAAATTGTGCTAAGAAGACAAGAGCCTCCAAATTCATAACAGGAAATGTGGCGTTTTCCCAGATTATTCTCTGGCATCAGTGGAGAGAGAATGGGGACCACACTGCAGCAGGAGGATTTATAAATATGAATTACAGGATAAGATGATTTTCCAAACATCTGTCAAAAGTTAATTTGATCCAAGAGAAAAGGCAGGGGAGAATGTCAGAGGGAAGCCAAACTCAGTGACTAACGGGTGGAACTTCAGTAGACTTGGGTGGGTTGACCAACTGCGGGCCTTGCCTGCCTCCTCTTCCACAATAAACAGCTTCAGTCTGTCGAGTAATGTGATGGCCTGTACACTCTCACTTGATGCTCACACTGCCCAGCTCGTAGACAACTCTACTTAAATGTAAAGCTAGAGCCTTGGTACTCTGACATGCTAGAAAAGGTGGAAAGAAATGCAGAGATGCCACACGGCCTAATGATTACATGGAGAACAAATTTCTAAATGAGCCAGACCTGAGTTCAAACTGTGATGCCCCTGCCCACTGGCTCTGCGATCCTGGGTAAGGAGCTAATAATATTCCTTCCAATGTACTTTGCTCATGAAATGACAGTGGCAGTCTCATGAAGTTGTTACAAATTAAATGAAAACACACATAATATCTGATATAACGTCTGACACGTTTTAAGTACTCAGCAAATTAAACCAGCCATGGCATTTTTAAAAGCTCTGCACCTGCCCGATGTAATATTGCTCCAAGGAGATCACACCAGCTCAGTATTCAGAAACAAGTCTAACCCCCGTTTAAATTGGCTCAGATACCTCGATGTGTTAGAATAACACTGGCGGCAATTACAAACAGCCCCTGAGGATCTGGCCAGGCTTTGTTTCTTTTATTTTGTAACAAGGGTACAAGGGGAGGAAAGCTGAATAAAATATGTGTAAGAACAAGTTATTTTTATGATCTTCCAACTTTTCTTTGATGATGAACAGAAATGACACGACAGCCAATTCTATGTTGCAAGACACTTGATCCTGACTCAATGGTCTGCTGTGTACTGGGTGGGATGTGCTAGTTAGAACCGCAGACATGGTTACCAACAGGAAACAGCCATCGGTTTAATTTCTTAGTCCTATGAAGTCAATTAAAAGAAAACTTCTTAGGTTTCACTAACATTTGCCCACTGGTAAGTTACATGAGACAACAGCATTTTACCACAGGAAAAAAAATTAAATGACAGAAGAAAATCTCAAGAAACTGAAAGATGAAAACTGTCTAGTCTCGACCTTTTCACAGGTGACTTGGTATAATGAAGACTGCATGTATCTAAACCCCATATCTGCTTCCAACTTAGCCTTTTATCTCGCCTTTTTTATGTCACAATTAAGACCTGCCTGCTACTGAGCCTGGTTATCAAAGATAAGAAGCTAAGATAGGTTGAGTGTCCTACAAAAGAAGATAGATCTTCCACAATTTCCATCAGAGGTACTTTCGAAGGCTTCTGAGGTGAAGAACAAGCAGCAATTCAGAAATGGCTAGACCATACAGGGAAAGTCGGTCACTGAACCTCTGTGCTTCAAGAGCAAAAACCCGTAAGAGGTGCTACCCTACGTTCCTCTGAAGCTGGTATAAGGATGGACTGAAAGGATAGGCAGAGACAGGAAAGTATACAGTGATTCTATTACATTACATTATCTATATATGTATTACATGTACATAGCATATGTACATGTAATACATATTATATAGAATACAATTATATAGAATGTAATAC
>VZQC01001095.1:6768057-6790675 GCA_009823505.1 Rhizomys pruinosus | reverse complement strand
ACAGATATCTACCAAAATTCCACCCAAACACCAGAAGAATACACTTTCTCACTCAGCACCACATGAACATGGTCCTCCAAAATCGACCACTACTGGGACAACAGGAAAAAAAACCTCAACAAATACACAAAAAGATTGAAAATAAATTTCATGCATTCTATCAGACCACAGTGCAATAAAAACTCAATATCAACACCGGGATAAAACCCTACTTCTATAGAACTTCATAGGAGACTAAACCAACACTCTCCCACTCTGCTGAATAATGAATGGAGTCAAAGAAGAAAGGAAAGAAAGAAAAGAGAAAGAAGCATTTCCTGGAAAGCAATGACTATGATAATACAACACAGCAAAACCTGTGGGATAACTTTTTTATATTTTTATTTTATTTATTATGTTATTTCTGTATGTGATGAATGTACTGATTCCTGCACTGCAAGTCTGTGCACCCGTGTCCGGCAATCCGTGGAGCGGTCAGAGAGGGGTGCTTGGATCTCCCCTGGAAACTGGAGTTTCCTGGAATTGGAGTTTTCAGACAAGATTGTTCAGACGTTGTGGCCGCCATGTCGGGTGCTCGGGGATTGAACCTGGGCGTCGCCTGTACAGATGGCGTCGGCGCTCTTTAACCGCTAGGGCCATCTCTCCAGCCCCTGTGTGATACTTTAAAAGCAGTCATAAAGAGGGAAGTTATAGCCCTGAGTGCCTAATCAGAAAAACAGAAAAGAGCACAGTGAAGATCCTAACCTGCATCTAAAAAAACACTTGAGAACAACAACGAATGAACCCTAAATGCAAAAGCAGGCAAGAAATAATAAAATTCAGAGCAGAAATCAATGAAATAAAAACAAAGAAAACAATACAAAAAAAAAAAATTCAACGAATCCAAAAAGTTGGTTCTTTCAGAGATAAACAAGAAAGATGGAATCTAAGCCCAGTTTACCAAAAGAAGAAAAGAGCAACTCCAAATCAATAAGAATTTGTGATGAAAAGGAAAACATTCACAACAGACATGGAAAAGATCCAGACAATCATATGGGAATTACTTCAAAACCTATACTCTACAAGTTTTGAAAACTAGATGAAATGGACGAATATCTGAAATCCTAAGGAATCAACAAAGCTTAACCAAGAAGAGACTGACAGCTTTAAAAAGACACCATAAATATGGAAGAAATTGAAGATGTTTAGTAAGAAACCTCCAACACAAAGCCCAGGCCAGAATGGATTCAGCAGAATTCTAAAAACTTTCGAAAAGACTCTACAACATTATATACTCGAAATTACTGTCAGAAGGATTCAGTCAGAGGGAATTTCCCAAATTCCCCCCCCCCCCCCCCCCCTTCTATGAAAGCCACATCACCCTAATACCCAAAACATGGCAAAGATACACCAAAAACAGAAGAACTATAGCACCCATTTCATTAATGGACACAGATGCAAAATCCCAACAAAACGAATCTTCTAACCAGGCTGGAGAGATGGGCCTAGAGGTTAAGAGCACCAACTTGCTTGCAGAGCGACCTAGTTCAATCCCCAGCACCCACATGGTGGCTGAGAACTTGTTCCGTAAGCATTCCAAACTCAATTCCAGGGGAATTAACACCCTCTTCTGACCTTCCACAGCATTGCTACACACACGGGCTTGCAAAAACCTACATGCAGACAGTACATTCATACACATACAAAATAAAGTTTTTAAAAATTAAAATAAATAAAGTAAAACAAGGAAGTTTGTAAAAAAAAATACTTCAAACACAATGACACATGGATTCAAAGATCAGCCAACCTTTAATGACTTTACAGAGGCGCTGTAAACCCTGGTAGAGGTGCAGTCAGGGACAGGGCTACAGAACCTGCAAGCAAAAAAAAAAAAAAAAAAAAAAAAAAAAAAAAAAAATACTTCCAAACACATCAGACATATCAAAAAGATCATCCATCATGACCAAGTTGGATTTATACCAGAAATGCAGGGATGGTCAACATATGAAATCTAATATCATAAAAAACATTAAATGGACTGAAAAAAACAAAAAACCACACAAGGGGCTGGAGAATGGCCTAGAGGTTAAGAGCACCAACTGCTCTTGCAGAGGACCTGGGTTTGATCCCCAGCACCCACATGGCAGCTGAGAACCGTCTTTGGCTCCAGTTCCAGGGAAATCTGACACCCTCTTCTGACCTCCACAGCATTGCAGGACATGGGTGCACAAGCCTACATGCAGACAGTACATTCATACACATAAAAATAAATAAATAATTAATAAATAAATAACACACACGATCATCTCAATTGATGCAGAAAAATCCTTTGACAAAATCCAGCATCCCTTCATGCTTAGAGTCCTAGAGGGAATTGGTTTAGAGGGATCATTCCTCAATGTAATCAAAGCCATTATAGGAAACCCACAGCCAATATCATCACTAAATGGAGAAGAACAGAAGCATGTCCCCTTAAAGGTAGGAAACTCAGCAAGGCTGCCCCCTGTCACCAAATCCTCTTCAATATAGTGCTTGAAACACTTGCTAGGGCAATAAGGCAAGAAAAGGAATAAAGGAATACTAATTGGAAAAGAGGAAGTCAAGCTATCCCTTTTGCTGATGATATGATGTTTATCTAAGGGCTGCTAAAAACTCCACGAAAAGCTCCTAGAAATGTTAAGAGTTTCAGTAAAGTGGGCAGATAAAAAAATTAACCTAGAAAATCAGTGCCCTTTCTTTACACCAACAACAAGCAACTGAAGAAGGAATAACAAGGAGACCTTCCCACTCAAATAGCTCAAAACCAATAAGATAACTAGGAACAAACCTAACACAAGACAAACAAAGACTCTACAAAAAAATAAAAAAACTTGGGGGCTGGAGAGATGGCTAGAGGTTAAGAAGCACCGACTGCCTGCAGAGGACCTGGGATCAATACCCAGCACCCATATGGCGGATGAGAACCATCGTAACTCCAATTCCAGGAGAACTCCCAGTTCCAGGGGAATCGACACCTCTTCTGACCTCCACGGGCATGAACATGACCACGGGTGCACAGACCTGCATGCAGACAGTACATTCATATAAATAAATAATAAATAAATAATAAATAAATAAAAATAAACTTAAAAAATGTGAATCCTTAAACAACATTAAAAAAAGTTAAAAAAAAAAAAAAAGAAAAAGAAAGAAGAAAGAGATGGAAAGAACCTCCCATGCTCATGGACATAGTAAAAATGTCCATTTACCCAAAAACTAATATACAGATTCACTGAGATCCCAATTAAAATCCCCAAGAATTTCTTCATAAACTTGGGAAAAAAGTCCTTAATTTCATATGGAAAAACAAAAGACCCAGAACAGCCAAAGCAACCCTGAGCAAAAAGAGCAATACAGGGGGGATCTCTATACCAGACTTCAAACTATACTACAGGGCTTTAGTCATAAAAATAGCTTGGTACTGGCACAAAAACAGACCTGTTGACCAATGGACAAAACTAAAGATCCAAACTTAGGCTCATACAATTTCAGCCACTCATATTTGACAAGGGGCCAAGAAGACACAACGTGAGGAAAGACAGCATCTTCAACAAGCAGGTTGGCAAAACTGGATCACCAATTGTAAGAATAAAGTTAAACCCTACTCTCACCCTGTACAAAAGTCAACTCCATATGGATCAAAGACCTCAACAGAAAACCCAAAACTCTGAAGGGATAGAGAAAAAGTTCAACAACTACAGACATGTAAGAAAAGACTTTCCTAAATCTAGAACAGTTGCCAAGAATTAAGGTTGACAATTGACAAATGAGACCTCATTAAACTGAAAAGCTGTCTGTGCATCAAAGAAACAATTAAGAAGTGAAAGAAAGCAATTAGAAGAAGAAAAAAAAAAAAAAAACTGACAAAGCATTGATTTCCAGAGATATAAACTACTCAAAAAACAAAGAAGAAAGAAAACAAATGACCCACTCAATAGATGGTGCAAAGAGCTGAACAGAGATTCACAAGTAAGGAATTAGAGATGGCCAAGAAACATCTTAAGAAATTTTCAATGTCCCTAGAAATTAAGGAAATGCAAATAAAACCACTTTAAGATATCATCTTTTTTTTTTTTTTTTGTTTGTCTTCTTCGAGGACAGGGGTCTCCTGTAGCCCCAGCTGTCCTGGAACTCACTCTGTAGACCGGCTGGCCTTGAACTCCACAAGATCCACCTGCCTCTTGCCTCCCAGTGCTAGGATTAAAGGCGTGAGCCACCACACCAGGCTAAGATATCATCTTACTCATGGCTAGAGATTCCAAGAAAACAACATGATACAAGACTGCGAAGGTTGTGGGAAAGGGAAACACTATCCACTGCTGGTGGGAATGTAAACTGTACAACCACTATGGAAAGCAATGTGGAGAACCCTTGTGGAAACTCAAAATGAGCTTACCACCCACCCAGGTCATACCACTCCTGGGTATATACCCACAAGACTCATCTACTACAGAAGACATGCACAGCCATGTTTATTGCTGCTCTCTTCACAATAGGCAAAAGCTGGAACCCAACCCAAGTGCCCCTCAAACTGATGAGTGGATAGAGAAATGTGGTACATCTACACACGGAGTTTATGCAGCAGTAAAAGAAGATGACCATCGGGGCTGGAGAGATTGGCCTAGCGTTAAGAAGCACCAACTGTTCTTGCAGAGGACCTGGGTTTCAATCCCAGCACCCACATGGCCAGCTTGAAAACTGTCTTTAACTCCAGTTTCAGAGGAATCTGACACCCTCTTCTGACCTCCGCAGCATTGCACAACATGGGTGCACAAACCTTCATGCAGACAGTACATTCATACACATATGAAAATTAAAAAAAAGAAAGCTGACATCATGAACTTTCCAGGTAAATGGATGGAACTAGAAGATACTATGTTAAGTGAAGTAACACAGTCCCAGAAAAACAATGAATGGTATCCCTCATCTGTGGATGATAGAGCCAATTACTTTACCCTCATTTATGGATGATAGCGCCAATTTCTTGTGCACAGCCCCTTGAACTTTTGTCCAAGTAGTGAGGAATCATGCAATTGGAAAGAAACAACAACAACAAACAGAAAAGACTGTGTCAAAGAACTGACTGAAATGATGAACTTCTGTTCAAAACAGTCAACTTCCACATGGAGAATTTTGAGAAAGACTGAGAAAAAGATGAAAAATATGTTTGGCAGAATGCATAAGCTCTGGTGGGGTGGGGAGGTAGGGTAGGAGACACGGCTCTATATTTGATTAGTAACAATCTTGTACCAAAAAAAATATAATAAAAAATCCTAGCATGGCCGGGCGTGGTGGCACACACCTTTAATCCTAGCACTTGGGAGGCAGAGGCAGGCAGATCTTTGTGAGTTCAAGGCCAGCCTGGTCTACAGAGTGAGTTCCAGGACAGCTGGGGCTACAGGGAGGGAGACCCTGTCTCGAAAAGACCAAAAAAAAAAAAAAATCCTAGCACTAGGGGAGCAGAGGCCAATAGATCTGTATGAGTTCAAGGCTAGCCTGGTCTACATAAATGAATTTCAGACCAGTCAAGTAAGAACCTGTCTCAAAAAAGCCTCCAATAAACAAACAAAACAAATAACAAGCCTGAAAGCAGAACTATCATAGATCATTCTCTACACCATATAGAACAAGAGGGTAGTATCTACACTATTGAGTATGCTGGACAGAGGATGATTCCACTCCCTTTGGAGGGAGTGGAATCAGATGGTGTGAGATTTCACCATGATGCTCAGAATGGCACACAGTTTACAATTTAGAATTAGGTAGTTCTGGAGCTTCCCGTGTGATAGTTTTTTGAACTTTGGTTAACTGCCAGTAACTAAAACTGGGAATAAGTACCTCATTTTAATATATTTGTGCTACTATAATAATTACAGACTGGGTAATTTATAAAGAACAGAAATTTGCTTCTCATGGTACAGAAGGCCAGGAAACCTAAGATCACGGAGCCAACAGAGTCAATGTTTCATAGGTAGCCTTCCCTGCATTCTCACCCAGCAAAAGGGTAGAACGGCAAGGGTCAAGCTGGTTTCTTCCAGGGATTTTATGAAGGAACTCATCCTTTTAACGGTTTGTAGTCCTCATGACTCAACCAGCTCTGGATGGCCTCCATCTAAATGCAATCACCTGAGATTTAAGTTCTAATGGGAAATTTTTGGAGGGACATAAACCTTTAAACCACAATATGCCTGTTCTGAAAGGTCCTAATCATTATTAGATGAATTAATACACCTGAATATTTTCAAGCAGTACCTGGTATATGTTTTGTTTTGTTTTCCCATATTGGGGATGACACCTAGAACCTTCCACATGCTCAGAAAGTATTCTGCCTGAGCTATCTCCCTTCTTTTGCTTTTTTGTCTTTGAAACAAGTTCTCACTAAGTTGCCAAGCCTAGCTTTGAACTCATTCTATAGCCCAAGTTCACCTTGGATTCACAATACCCCTGTTTCAGCCTCCCTAGTGGCTAGACTTACAAACCTGTGGCACCAGATTTGGCTATGTCTGTCTTTTGAGTATTCCAAGCATCTGGCACTAGCTACAGACAGCTGGCATTGTAGAGAATTCCCTAACATGGCATTGCATGAAGCTTCCAAGTTTCTAGCTCAGCAATCTTCTTAATGATTTATAGAAATTGCTGGCTAAGTGTCCTTATCCATCCCCTCTCAAATCTCCAAGGACTCTGTTCCTCACATTAAAAATGGACGGAGTTAGTCTGGAGTGGTCTTTAATCCTAGCACTTGGGAGGCAGAGGCAGGTGGATCTTTGTGAGTTCAAGGCCAGCCTGGTCTATGGAGTGAGTTCCAGGACAGCTGGAGCTACAGGAAGACCCTGTCTCCAAAAGACCAAAAAAAAAAAAAAAATGGACAGAGTTTCAGGCTTAGCAGTGCATACCTTTAATGCCAGCACCTGGAAGACAGTAGTAGGCAAATGATCTCTGTGAATTTGAGTCCACACTGGTCTTCATAAAGGATTCCAGGCCAGCTACGGATACATAGTGAAACCCTGTTTTTAATAACAATGAAAATGGGTGGCATGGGCTGGAGAGATGGCTTAGTAGTTAAGGGCACTGGCTGCTCTTGCTGAATACCCAGGCTCAGTTCCCAGCACTCACTTTGTGACTAACAACTGTCCACATCTCCGGTTCCAGGGTGTCTGATGGCCTCTTCTGATCTTGGTAGGCACTGCATGACATGGGTGTACTTACCTACATTCATGTGGGAAAATTTAGTTAAGATGGGTAGCATTCTAAACCAATGGGACCTCCCTGGCCACACCATGGGGTGGGAGTAGTGATGAAAAGGTTTAGAGATTTGGCCCTGGGAGTTGAGTCAGCTGTCTAATATACCAGAAATTTTGAATAAAACTCTCTCTGCATTTGAACCTTAACATGCGTCCAGTTGTTGTGCTTTCCTGCATGTTTTCCACATGGATCTCCTGGGATAATGGGCCCCCTCACAAATGCGCCCAATGTGGGGCAGGAGGAAACCTTAACAAATTAGGTAGCAAACCTCTAAATCTTGCCTTTTTCTACTCTTTCTTCTCTCTCTCCCCTGATATCTATCTTTTGCTGGACCTTCTCTCCTGCTGGTTTCAGATGGATGGAGGGTGATCTGGGAAGTGTGCTTTGACACGTGGAGGAAAACTGCAAGGCTCTGCTTTGGCTCAGAGAGACGATCCAATTCCCTCCAGACATTGCCTCCTGGCTTGGTCCCTTTTTATGTTTCTTTAAAGCCCATGTTCAAACTGCATGTATGTGTGAGTGAATGCAAGTTCCTGCTTTTAATTCATTAATCCTACAGGTTTAAAATCTAATTAGGAGCCAACTATAAAAAAAGAGAGATTCAACTCAAAAAATGTTTGTTTATACCCCTTAGTGTTAACATTTTAATTGGGTTTATATAGTATGCATATTATTCAGTTTAATGATAATTGTGTTGATTATTGTTGGTAATGTTATTAATAGTTATAATATTGTTGAATATAATTACTAATAATAATTAGATAATAATTCAGCCAAAATTGTTAATTGTTGTTGGCTATTATATGACAATTATTATTCATAATAATTTATTAATGATCGATGTGGCTAATAATGGTTAATAATATTATTGATAATTGGTAATAATTAATAATGGTTATAACTATTGTGATTGTTGTCATGATTATAGATAATTATTATTCTTCCAAAGTCCTTAATAACAAGACAAGATAAATCAGTCCAAGACTACAGACAACTTTGACCTGTCTACTTTTGGGCACCCTCCTCAATCTTTAGATTTGTAAATAGCATAGGGACAGTTAGGCTTAGCAGAGGGACAGCCTAGGGATAATTAACCAGTAGGGACAGGTAAGAAAAGAATAGGAGTAGACACTTTAGGGAGTATGTGGTTGGAATGGGCCTAGAGAGGTGCATATGATCTCAGCTGTTTTGTGTGCTACTGGGACATTTATTCTAATTATGTAAAAATAAACCCTATGACAAATTATTAAAAATTTCATGTTTCTCATTGAACATCAAACAATATGGCTTTCCTCTCTTGCAGGTAACCTAACAACCTTTCTTTATTATGTATGTACGTATATGTGTATGTATGTATGTATATGTGTACACACAGGTGTGTACTGTGTGTACTTGTGTTCTAAGTATATTTTAATGTTAACAGCTATAATACCAGTAAAAACATTGCTTCTGAGTTGGAACGTGGCCCTTCCTTTTCAAGACACAGATTTATTTTAAACAGCCAACACATAATTCAGTTTCAACAAAGGTTATAGGTTATCTATTAAAAATTTAAAAAATTCATTGGACATCTTTTTATTATTTTATCTTTGTATTGTGTATGAATGTACTGTCTGCATGTAGTTTGTGCACCCTTGTCATGCAATGCCATGGAGGTCAGAAGAGGGTCTCGGATTCCCTTGGAACTGAGTTCTCCTGGAATTGGAGTTACAGATGGTACTAGCCACCATGTGGGTGCTGGGGATCGAACCGGTTCCTCTGTAAGAGCAGTCAGTGCTCCTTAACTGCTAGGCTATCTCTCCAGCCCCTCATTGAACATCTTAATGGATCTACACTGGCCCCTTCTGGTTACACCCTTTCAACATGTGAAACAAAGATGCAACCAGGTTTTCATTGTATTAAAGTGTTAAGTTTTTGGGTCTTTGGGAATAAAAAATAAAAAAATATAAAAATTTGGGCCGGGCGTGGTGACAACGCCTTTAATCCTAGCACTCGGGAGGCAGAGCAGGTGGATCTTGTGAGTTCAAGGCCAGCCTGGCTAAAAAAAACCAGCTGGGCTACAGGAGACCCTGTCTCAAAAAAGACCAAAAAATAAAATAAAAAATAAATAAATGAACAAACAAATTAAATAAATAAATAATATAATAAAAAATTGTGAATTCCCATTAACATCATTGAGGANCAGCTCTTAACCCCTAGGCCATCTCTCCAGCCCAGGATATTATTAAGATTACGTTAAAAATGTTTAGACTTTAGATAATTTTTGGTTTGAAGGTTTTGGTCGAAATGGTAATACATTTGAAACTTTTAATTGGAGAATATAACAATTTTAATTGTTTTGTTTATAATCTGTATTGAATTTTCAACAATGGCTTTGGGGTTAAGGTACACAAACTGGTCTCTATTTATTTTTCTGATGTTATACAGTATTGCACCTGTAACATTTTCTTTTACTTATAGGACAAATTAAAGGAATTAAGTTTAGTTCCCCAAATAAATAACATAAACAGTCAAATGATATATAGTTTGAGTGAATTGATGAAAACTTAGGCCTTGGTTCCAGTTTATGGGTATGTGTAATAACCTAGACATCTATAGGTCAAAAATATAAAAATTTAGCGGCTGGAGAGATGGCCCCCTAGTGGTAGAGCCGGCCGAAACCACCACACCCACGCTACCAGCGACACTTACGCTAACATACCAACGCATAACACGCACACACAACAGCTATAAAAAACCACAGAGAGGTATCGCAAACACTCCCTCCCACAACGAATCTACTAAAAATCCATCCAACAAACACAACATCACATCAAAGCAAGCGAAAAATACAAAAACATCAAAAACCACACAACTATAAACACAGGACGACAAACAAAACACACACAAAAACAATCCACCGAACCAAAAGCAACCCACCCGCTCCATCGAAACCACACCTACAAAAACACACTTTACAACTAAAACGACCGAAGAACAACCAAAAGTCCCAAGACGAGCAGATAGAACACACAATAACCCAAACAGAAGCACACTACTTACGATCGCACCGCCAACCTCAAAAACCACCAGCGTACAAATTATCAGTACACACAGAACCGAAAACACAACAGCAAACGGCCCGCCAACTAAAAAACCTCACCCACTCACAAAACATGCAGCAACACAAATACACCTTAGACTGCCACGGAACAGACACACACATTGCCATACACAACATACACGCAAACGATACACAAAACATAAACAAAACACAGCAACAATCTAAAAAAAACAACAAAAAACAAACTAAACCAAAAAAACAAAACATCACAACGACAAAACGCAAGACTGCGTGGCAACACCAACCTCAGATAACACACCTCATCACACTCACTGAAGACAAACCATACGAACACGCAAATTAAAACAACTAACACTGAGAAACAGCAGCTCAATAGCGTCATCTAACCAAAAAACTATTTTCAAATGACAAAATATACCTCGAACATAATACAGAGAACATCAATCTCGAAAAACAATACCACAACCTGATACGACCGCGCATCGAGATCACATCGTCGAACAACAACAATACTATCGTCCATACCGATCTCAACGCACAGGATCTAACAGAAAACACCACAAACCCCATAACAACGATGAATCACCGTCAGCAACAACAACAATTCATTGAACTCCACTCCTGCATGGTGATGCCAGTACGTGAATGGAACATGGACAATAGTTGCCAAGACAGCAGAGGCTGACACAATAAACGCATCAGCGGCACCACCTCCCCAGCAATGACTATAGTGACACAGAACGGCATAATCAATCAATCCTAAACGACCCCAGATACTCATAGGCCAATACATAGACGTAGCGACTAAGAGTGAACAAAATGACCTGATCACTTCGTCAACCTATTCTAACTATGGAACCGGATCTCTAGCAGCAACCAAACGCATGTTACTATAACTTCAGATAAGCCACGAAAAATCCTAAATGAAACGACCTTATACTCCAAAGAACGTTGCTAACTACGACGACAACTAACACTACCTCTACACATTTAAATAAACTGAAAGGAACACACTAAAGACAAATCACTATATACAGACATCGGTAACTGCTCAACACATAACGTAAATCCTGACACGAAGACAACCAACTGATAACATAACAAAACTAAATAAAATCGGCTGAAACTATTCTTATAAAACAGGTATAACTACCTCTTTTAATTGACTGATAACATAGGAACTGTGGAAAGGATAATTCTCTCTTTTTTTTTTTTTTTGGTATTTTTTGAGACAGGGGTTCCCTTTAGTCCCAGCTGGCCTGGAGCTCACTCTGTAGAACCAGGCTGGCTTGTGAACTCACAGAGATCTGCCTGCTTCTGCCTCCCAAGTGCTAGGATCAAAGGCATGCACCACCACACCCGGCCCCAAGATAATTCTCTATTCAGAGCCAAATATAATAGTAAATCTTTATAAGCTGGTGTTAATTAAGCAAAATATATTTATACAGGAAGAGCTCTGATATCAGCAATGGATTATTCTGCCAAGGAGAGGTTGGCTAGGGGATCAAGCCCCAAAGATAAAGGCTTTTGCCTGTAAGGGGAATATGCAAGGAGAGAGGCAGTAAACCCTGTTTTGGTAAAGACCTGGTAAGCATGGAAAAATGTTTTGAGACCATTGCTTGCTAATATACAGTTGGCCTCTGAAATGCCAGAGAGCATTACCAAAGGCCACTAAACCAATAAAACAAATACTGGTCTCATGAGTCAAGCAAGACTCCTCCGTCAGGATCAGCTACACTTCCCCTGCTTGGAAATACTGTGCAACAATGGCAGCCATATGTGCATATATCCCAAATCTAATTGCTATTAGCTCTCTCCTTGGAGGAATAATTCATGGCTGATGGCACAAGTTTACGTCCT
Organism: Rhizomys pruinosus; assembly: GCA_009823505.1. Classification (NCBI taxonomy): domain Eukaryota; kingdom Metazoa; phylum Chordata; class Mammalia; order Rodentia; family Spalacidae; genus Rhizomys; species Rhizomys pruinosus. The sequence continues at coordinate 6,778,491 of VZQC01001095.1, read as the reverse complement.
CTAGTTGTTAGAGATGTTATAAGCCACAGTAAGAACTTGTCATCTTTTGGGGCTGGAGAGATGGCCTAGCAGTTGGGAGCACCGACCGCTATTGCAGAGGACCTGGGTTTGATCCCCAGCACCCAGATGGCAGCCGAGAACCGTCTGAAACTCCAATTCCAGGAGAACTCCAGTTCCAGGGGAATCCGACACCCTTTCTTGACCTCTGCAGCATTGCACGACACGGTGCACAAACTTGCATGCAGACAGTACATTCATCACACTACAGAAATAAATAAAATAAATAAAATAAAAAAAAAGAAATTGTCATCTTTTACAAAAAGCACAGTTCGTGGATTAGCATACCATCCAAAACATCTGTGTCTATGCTCACAGCTTAGCTTGCCTAATAATAGTACTGTTTAAATGCCTGTACATCTAATTGCTTGTGCTTCTTGTGGGATTAAAAAGGTACCCTGGGGGCTGGAGAGATGGCCTAGCGGTTAAGAGCGCGACCGCTCTTGCAGGAGACCCGGGTTTCGATCCCCCAGCACCCACATGCATCAATTCCAGGAGAACCCAGTTCCAGGGGAATCTGAGACCCTCTTCTGACCTCCGTCGCATTGCACGACACGGGTGCACAAACTTGCATGCAGACAGTACATTCATACACATACAGAAAAAAAAAAAAAAAGGTACCCCTGGATAAACTCAACCCATGAAGGGAAACAACCTGAACAGACTAGAGTCAAAATGACATCTCCAGAAAAAACAGATGTTTGCTTCTCACTCACTCCTTGTACCCCTTTCCCAAAGCCTAGGGAACAACCTGTGGAAGAGGAGGCTGATAGAATGTAAGGGTTGTGGAGATTGGGGTGAATTGTGAACTAAAGCAAATATAGACTGGACTCTATTTGATCAACATGCTTGTGCATACAAGCTTCTCCACACTGGACTATGGGAACCTTGGTGTTTTGAAAATTTGGACATAGATACTTCCTAATTGGTTTTACATGAATGTTACTTACATTCATTGCTTATGTTTGACAATTGGTTCACTTCAGTGGTTTTTTTTGGATATTAATTGGCCTTAGTGTGAAAATAAATAGTTTCAGGTCTGACCGTGCCCCCCACTCAGGTTGGCGCAACTCAAAACAGGGGCTTGGACGCAGCCCTGGCTTATTCAAACTCGGTTTAGCATTTGAGTGTTTGCTTGCCATGGGACTCCCCTGCCTCTCAGTAAAATTAAAAAATTAAAATTTTAAAGGGTGAGATGTGAGGAAAATTTAGTAAGATGTGGTAGCATTCTAAACCAATGGTACCCCCTTGGCCACACCCATGGGGTGGGTAGTAGTGATGAAAAGGTTTAGGATTTTGAACTTGGGAGTTGAATCATGCTGTCTATATAACCAGACATTTTGGAATAAAACTCTCCTCTTGCTGGAACTTAACATGTGTCCATGTGGTGTGCTTTCCTGCACATGTTTTCCACATCGATCATTCTGGGATTAAATGAGCTCCCCACAACATTCAGGCAATGCTCATACAATTAAAATAAAAAATAATAATTTTTAAGAGAGATAGCCTAGCGGTTGAAGACCCACCGACTGCTCTTGCAGAGGACCCGGAGATATTGAATCCCAAGCACCCACATGGCGGCGCTTTAAACCGCTCTGTGTAGATAATTCCCGGACCATACACAGAGAGAGATAACCGCTCCAACGTTCCGAGACGGGAATCCGACCGAGGCACACCCCTCACTCCGTGAGCGTGCCATCAGGTGACATTTGCACGAACCACCGCGCGGATGCTGCGCTCGACAACAAAACCTAAATGTCAGAGCGAGGCGATTACATTCCCATACACATGTCGAGACCATCTAGAACATAAAATATTCTTTTAAAAAACGGGTTGAAGAGAAAAATCAACATCATAGAGGGTATTATTTATATTGATGTGATAAATTCATTTTATTTAGTGTTTCTCGGTTCGCGACAAAGTTCCCTAGTCACACGCTCGCCTGCGGCCAGAGGCGGTCTGGCGCTTATTGTAGACACTTCGAGAGCTGGCCCTTCAAGACACACACACGTCTACAGAGCACTCTCGCCCTTGCCTTTCCTGACCTCCCCCCGGAGTCCTGCGCGCTATGGAAAGCTCCCCCCTCGTAGCCACCCCTCCTGCTACGGCGCCATGAGAACCAGCTTTGGTTTTTCTCATTCTTTTGTTTTGTTTGTTTGGTTGTGTTTTGAATAGACCAGAGGGGTACACATACCTTCCCGTATAGCCCCAGCCTGACTAGGACATACCTACTCTAGGTGAGACCAGGCTGGGCCTTTAACTCACAAAGATCCCGCCTGCCTCTGCCTCCTCACACGAGTGCTAGATTAAGGGCTGTTGCGTCTTCACCCACGTCACGTCCAGGCCATTATAAAGTTGTTTTTTCAAATGAAGGAGAACTTTTCATTGTACCTGCGTCACAGCAGATCGAAATTATGAAACTCATCGGCGGGAGATGGCTACCGGTGAGAGTTATATGAGCCGCGCCAACTGCCTCTTGCCAGCAGAGGACTTGGTGTTCGGGTTATCCCAGTACCTACTCATGGCAGGCTCGCTAGTAAGAACCGTCTTTCTAACTCACCCAGCTTCGCCGGGAACCTCCGCGACACCCACCTCATTACCTCCTGCAGACATTGCACCAACACAAGAGTGCCAACCAATTCGTGAGAGGCGAGTGGCAGAATCACATGTACATTCATACACTTAAACATATGAATTAAAAAAAGCGAGCCTAAGCATAAAACATCAACACGCAAACTCTGGACGGTTTAGTTGCTTTCTACATGCAACCATTGTACATCGCATTCTCACAAAAACTTCCTGTCCCCTCGGATTCACACATTGTATTACACATGGTCTTTCTTTACTTATTTTCCCATTATCTATAGATGCTCTTTAATCTTCCTGAAACTCAGCTCTGACCCAGTAACAGCTCTCTACAGTGCATACGCCTTATGTGGCCAGTGCTGAGCGGTCGCCTTGACCACTGACCTTTCAGAGCAGGAGCTTTGCAAAGCTGTGCGCGCACACACAAACGTTAAAGAGTACTCCAGCACTTGCATACAGAGGCTTCATAGGCAGCTCTGTCGTTCATACACAGTTAACGCACCAGCATAGACTGCTGCGTGTACGTATATTAAGGTTAGCCGTACGTACCTTATACACATACGGGTAACTGTTAGAGGATGGCTTATGACAGTGTATCATCTTGATAAGGTAAAAGTCTAGTACACTGGATACAGGAAGGCGGGATATCTTTAAATACCGTTGTTCAGTTTGAGTTCTCAGGCAATCAATCTGTGGGGAAATGAATGAGGCCTTCCACAAGGTCATAAATATTTCAGACCTTTGGAGGACCTAGGTCATTGTTATTTTTGTTTTGTATTTTATTTATTATTAATTTATTGTGTTAATTATTAATTAGTCTCTTTGAGACCTTGCAAATCAGTAGTTAACAAAGCTATTCCTGGATGATTCTAAAGGACCCAGGCGCGGGCGTGGGGCGTGTTGGGAGCGTTTTAGGACGGCGGTCACGCCGGGGTCTCGATCTTGTTGTTGTCTAAAAAATTCTTAATTAGGGATCTACCCTGTTTGTTCCCACCCTTTCTTTCCTCAGCACGTCTGTTTCTTATACATCTGCAGTCTCTGTTTATTTATCAAATAGTGCTTTTATTGCAGAAGTCAGCTTAATTTATTGTAGGAAGAAAGTTATCTTAAATGAGCTTAACCAAATGACCGATTAACAGAATCTCGTCTTTCTCACTTACATGAATGGCTCCAGGTTCGGCTGACCACACCTAGTTTTTGCATACTTGAATCCATCCCTTTTTCATTGTTTAGGTCGTGTGGATACTTGTTTCTTGACGCTAGAACGGTGAATACTTATTTATTATTCACTTCTCTCTCTCTCTCGATATATTCATATATTATATATATACAACTTTTATGTGCATGCTCGGCACCTTGGAGCACAACCTTAGACTTTCCACGCGGGTGCACAGAGACCGGAACGGCCAAATTGAGTGGCCCTTCGCTGCGGCGCCTCTGACGGCGTACTCACACCTGACATGGCTGCTGGAGAAAGGAGAGGTGGGGGTCCTTCTAAATACGATACAGGGCATAGTGGTTCACCGTGCCGTCACTCCCTTAGGTCACCATCAACCTTTTAACATTTTAAGAATGTGATGAACTTCTCCTTCGGACTCGGAGGACATCGCAGGAAACCCAGTATAAGCTCTAAGTATTTCCTTCTAGAACATATACATAATTTTTAGATTTTTATTTCTATTTATTATTTAAAAGTGGTACATTTATGAATATATTAATACCAGCTCTCTCTGAATGGTATGTGCCTCATTTTTAAGTGGTACTGAATGCTTGCCTCTACACTCTGCCAGTGTCTAGGTCTGTGCACCTGTGTCTTGTGATGCCATGGAGGTCAGAAGAAAACGAGCGGCCACTCATGAATATACACACACATAGAGAACTGCGCGGCGCTCGACGGCTTTTTCAGCTGCCAACACCGTGGCGGCGTGATCTGAGCGAATGGAAGACTCCATCGTGGTGCGTTTGCTCAAGAAGCACGTCACAGTCGCCTCTTAATTAGCCTCTATACTGCCATCTCATCCAGCTCCCATATCATATGTCTCCTTATTGTTTAGACAACGGTGTCTCCTAGCTCAACTATTGGCCCCTGCGCGCTCTCACGCCTGCCTCTGACTTTCCTATACGGCCGGCTGGGGTATTAACCGGTGCTGTATTTTACGCACACTCTACAGCACTATGGACTTGACAATTTTTCCCTGATGTACCTAGCCCCTCGGGCGGTATCTTCAGTGCACTCTGGTTTCCCTTCCCCAGAGAGGCTTACCAAAATACCACGTGACTTAGCTGTTTCCTTCTATACAGGATGGTCTTATGACTGGGTCACATACCTCGCTCTATATTTGTCGTTCTCATCTTTTGTCACTCTCTACTCTCTCTCTCTCCGTCTCTCTCAGCTCTGCTCTTCTGGCTCTCTGAAGAGGTAGTTGCCTCTGGTTGATGCCACAGGCTGCCTTTGAACTCTCCATTATTTAGCCTTTAGCCTCCTGCAGTGCTTAGCACTCAAAGCATGCCATGCTTGTCACCAGGCGCCAGCGCTTTGTCATGTTATGTGTGTGTAGCTTTATCTCGCCTGCCTGTATGTAGGTGTATTCTGGTCAGGGCCAATCTACCTTATACAAATCGCGGCCCATCAATAAGAGGTCAGAAAGAGGACATTGGACTCCCATGAACTGCAGTTACTGTTGGTTCTTAGCTAACCATGTAGGTGCTGGCGACTAGCTAACCGTGGTCCTCTTGCAAAGAAGCAAGTCTCAGGCAAGCCATCCTCCAGCCCATATATTTAGTTAAGTGTATATATGGTGGTGGGTTATGTGTGTGAGTGCCACCTCCCAGGGCGTGCGTGGCACACCCACGAGAGCGAGTTACAGCAGTCTGTTAAGGCCACCAATTCGCCTGAGCGAAGTTTTGGAACCTGGCGTCCCCTGGAAGAGCAGCACCTACCTGCTCTGAACTGCTGACCCATCCCTTCCTCCAGGCCCTTCCCTTTCTCCTTTTCCTATTCTTTTCTTTTCTTTCTCTTCCTTTTTGCTAAATTTAATTTTTATGTTATCTTATTTGTTTTTTCTTTTCTTTTTTTTTTTTTTTTTTTTTGCGCTTTCTCCCGAGACAAGGTCTCCCTGCTAGCCCCAGCCTGTCCTGGAGCCTGCACAATTTGTAAGGATCCAGGCTGCGCCGTTTGAACTCACCAAAGCATTCGCCTGCCTCTTGCCCTCCGAAAAGTTTGCTAGTTAATCAAAAGACGTGTGCGCCACCACAACCGCGTTTCCTCTTCTTTTTATTAAGATAAGGACCATGCTGGCGACGCGAATAGCGCAGCGGTTAAAAGGCTGAGGATAAGCAACCCCGCCAAAATAAATAAATAAAATAAATAAAATATAATTTTTTTTTTTTTTTTTTTTTTTGGCCTGGAACTCACTACTGTACACCAGGCTGGCTTGAGGCTTACAGGGATCCTCCTGCCTCTGCCTCTCAAGTTTTGGGAAAACAGGTATGAGCCACCACATCTTGATTTATTTATTTATTTATTTATTTATTTATTTATTTATTTATGTGTTATAATCTGTGAGGACAATTGTGTGTGAGTGTGGATACATGTATGGAGGTCAGAGGACAACCTCGGATGCCAGACTTTGCCTTCCATCTTGTTTGGGAACGGCGACAGTGTTTAACTGGAAGGTGGCCCATAATGCTTCCATCTTCTTATCCTCACCTGCGAGCCACTTTAAGGAGACTGCAGATATGTAGCCGCTACACCAAACTGATACATGGGGATTTCAACTTGAAGTCCTTTCCTAGCCTTTAGCTACTTTTGGCAAGCACATAACTCCCAACGCCGTAACAAGATCTTGCCAAGCCCTTTTACTTCTGACACGCGGGACACCCTTACTCCTTCACTATTTAAAACAAGGTCTCATATAGCCCACGCTGGCCTTAAACATTTGCTCTCGTGTAGATAGAATGATCCTACATACTATATTATCTGGTTTTTCTTATTCCTTTTCTCTTACATCTCCTCTTATTTATATATATATTTTATGTGTAGTAGAGCTCTCCTGCCGACATCGCTTGAGCGCGGCGCTCCTCTGGCTTGCACCCGTAGTGCACATTGCAATTGCCCTCGCACAGAGGTTAGAAGAGTGGTGTTGCGCATCTTCGTCCCCCCTATGAGCCAACATAGAGTTAGAATTTGACTGTGTTCTCATGCTCACACACATGTGCTCTAGTGGATCTGGGAGTCGAAAGGCGCGCGAGGTCCTCTGACAAAAAAAAACTGAGCAGATCTAGCACTGACAATAAATATATAAATAACAGACAATATAGATCATTCCAGAATCTTTCGTTGTATATAATTTTAATTCTCTATTTTGCGTAATGGAGAGATCATTACATGACAATGTAATCTGTACGTAACTGAGACTAACAATAGAAGTCATACACAAAGCCCATGAGGCCAGAGGGTTTTTGGAATTCCCCTAGGAATTGAGAGTTACAGATGGCTGTTCGCCTCCATGTAGGGAAGCTAGAATTGAACCTGGGTCCTCTGCAAGATTAACCAGTGCTCTTAACTGCTGAGTCATCTCTTCAGCCTGGACCTTGATCTCTTGATCTTCTGTCTCACTTCCTAACTGCTGGATTTATTGTTGCTGAACCACCAATGGCCTATACCTTTCAATAACATGTTTTCAACAATAAAATATGCATCCATACCTTTCTTTACAATGGCTGGGTGATAATGCCTACTTCTTTTTAGTTAGGTTCCCAGGTACCTTGTGTTTTAGTATGGTTTTCTGTTCTACTGCAGGTTTGGTGAATTTATTGGCAATTGATATTGAACAAGGATGTTCAGGCTGCCAAAATGTATCTCAACAAAGTGGAACAACCGTAAAGAGTGCTGCTGACAAGCCATGCCTGACCAGATAGCGATCACTTACCTGAGAACCCACCACGCAGTCCGCTCGACAAGAGCACCACAAAGACCACTCCCGCAACACGCCCACACAATCTGCTAATCACTGCATGATCCCTACAGCGATGGAAGCATATCCGAAATACACTACAGGGACAAAAAAACAACACCTACACAACTGCCAATAATAACCAAATAAATCAATACTACCTAAATTCACAAACTAGCACATAGTCAAAACGATTATATACAGACCATCACATAAAGTAAGCATATCGCCCAAAGCAAACAGTCCACGACTTATACCACGACGCAGGCAACACATTACGAACGCTCACCCACATTGTGCCACTCTCCTCACATCATCAATGATAGATACCCCGCTAACCTAGACATAATGAACCGTGCTACCCCTAGTCATTGGGTCCCCTAGCGACTTAAGACAACAAACAGTACCACTCAAGCATCAACCATCACAAATGGGCCCGATGTTTCCTACACACGCACGAATACCTAAGACGTTAAAGATAATACATCGCTCAGACGTAGTCGCACAGAACAAACACATTCATCTTGCACGACAGTGAAATATCTATAAAAGACTCGAGAAGATCAAACGACCTAGACTACCAACGACTCACAACTCACAAGAAACAAAATTTTCACGAGGGACTCAAAGAAGAGAGATGAATAAAAGATATTGATAATTGTGTACGATCAAAATCCACGATTGATCCTCTAGACTCCACCTACATTCAGACAATTATAAATCCAACATAAACATATAATTTACTAATATCGTATTTACTTATATTCTATTTATTCTATATTTATTTCTTTTCCTTATTTGAGACAGGGTCTCCCTCTCTTTAGCTGGCCTAGACCCTATGTAGACTAGGCTGGTCTTGAACTCACAGATACCAGCCTGGCTCTGCTTCCTGAGTGCTGGGATAAAGGCATGTGTCACTATGCCCACCTCATATTTTTAGATAGGGTTTTGTATGCTGACCTCCCTATGTAGCAGAGAGTGGCCTTGAAGTCATGATGCTCCTGTGTTCACCATCCAAGTACTGAGATTATAGAGTTATACCAACACAACCTGGCTGAACTTTCATAGTTGTTTTGTTTTTAGACTGGGTCTTGCTGTGGCCTGACATTCACTATGTTGCTCATCCTGGCCTTGAAATTGCAACAGTCCCCCAGTTTCAGCCTCTCAGACAAACTTCATACTTTTGGCACTACACACACCACACTTATTCTTCTTCCTCTGGGACTTGTCCTGATTATATTGTTGCCCCTGTTAAAATTAATATTTCCAAATTCTTCAGGGCCCCCAAAAGGTTTGTTCGACCTTGGGTTGGTTATCCAGCAGGAATTAAAAAGGGATTTAATAGAGGCAAGACTCTATTACCTAGGAGGGCAGGGTTTTGTGGCTTCTACGTTTTGCCACGTGGCTACAAGGTTGCCCCGGAGACACTGGAAGGATGGAAGCCAGTAGTGCTCAAAAGACTACATTTCCCAGAAGTCAGCGCGCCCTGCGCGCCACGGGACCGCCCGCTACTGAGGTGCGCCTGGCCGTTCGGTCCCTAGCCGCGTTCTTGGCGGCTTCCCTCTTTTCTTCCACCACCTCCCGGCCTCCACTGCTACGCCCGGGCTGGAGCACAGCGGGAGCCGGAGCCGCAGAGCGGCGGAACCATGGAGGCCTGAGCCGGCGTGCGCACCCGGTCCGCGGCACGCCCGCGCTCCCCTGACGCCGCTCTTCCAGCCGAGGCTGGAAGCGGAGTCCGCGCAGCTGACACAGGTGGGCTTCGCCAGCGCGTCCCCGCGGGGTCGGAGTGTTCCGGACGCCGCCCTGGTCCTTGGTGCTGGAGGTGACGGGCGCAGGAGGGACGCGTCCCTCGAGGGTGGGGCGGCTCAGGGCTGCGCTGAGCCACCTCCGGGGTAGGGCCCGGGGCTGTTAGATCCGGGGGAGAGGACTGGGGGCGCCCGGGCGGCGGCCTGGGGGCTGCGGCCAGGCTTCCGGAAAGATGGGCTGACGTGGGTTTGACAAATGGGCGTGTGATAGGCAGGGCGAGTAAACAGCGGGTGTTATGTGAGTCTGACACAACACCCTTTTATTGCGATCTAATTCACATACTATAAAATTCATCCTTTGAAAGTACCACCAAAGTGCAGCTTGTTAGTTTAGATTGTTCGTATGGTCGTGCTACCTTACCAGTAACTTCTGAACATTTTATCTCCATCCTCCTCTTCTTCACCCCTTGCAACTGTCACTCTATTTTCGGTCTCGAGGTGGATTTGCTTGAGTCATTGGGCTTTAGCTGAAGGGTGAAAGGGAGCAGCAGTGGGTTTTTAGCGAAGCACATCAAAGTACTGAGTAACTGCAAGGCGAGGATTGTAAGAGGGCTAGCTAGCAAAGACTGACTGGGGCAGGTGGAGTGAGATTCTTGAAAGTCTACAAGCGAGGGTGATGACCAGGTCCTGTGGAGAGGTGCTGGGCAGAAACATAAGAAGATGGGAGTGGAGCCTGTGGGGAGTAGTTCAGCCTTCCAGAAGAAGCAGATAGTTGGGTGACAGAGGAACTAGGGGTGGAAGAGAAGAAATCTATAGAAGTAGGTGAATGGTAAGATCAGAGAATGAAGTTTATGAATATATGGATTTCTAGAGTGATTATCCTGCTCTGGAGTTTTTAGTCTAGATAATCTTGGGAAACTGGGAGACTGAGCAATGTGAATATTCCCATCTGGAACTAGACTTTAAGAGGTTAGTTAGGAGACTTGGTTAAACTCATAAAGTTAGCAAATAGGGCAGAGTAAGTTGAGACTGAAGAAGAATTGATGAAACCAGCAATTGCAAGGTAATTAAGTGTCAGAGAATTGAGATTG
>VZQC01001095.1:6725643-6767337 GCA_009823505.1 Rhizomys pruinosus | reverse complement strand
ATTTTTGGTCTTTTTGAGACAGGGTCTCCCTGTAGCCCCAGCTGTCCTGGAACTCGCTCTGTAGACCAGGCTGGCCTTGAACTCCCAAAGATCTGCCTGCCTCTGCCTCCCAAGTGCTAGGATTAAAGGCTTGTGCCACCATGCCTGCCTAATTTATTTTTTATGTGTATGAATGTACTGTCTGCATGTAGGTTGGTGCACCCGTATTAAACAATTTTTAATTTTATGTGTATGGGTGTTATGCCTGCATTTGTGTTGTGCAGTGCCTGTGGAGGACAGAAGAGGGCATCAGATCCCCTGGATATGGTGTTCCAGGTGGTTGTTAGCCTCCATGTGGGTGTTGATATTTGAACCTGGGTCCCCTGCAAGAGCAGTCAGTTTTCTTAACCACTGAGCCATCTCTCCAGCACCAATTTTTTCTTAAAAAATATTTTTATTTATTTATGTGTGTGTGTGCTCCCTTGCAGTACTCTAGCCCATCCCATGCTCCCTTGCAGTACTCCAGCCCATCCTGTGCTCCCTTGCAGTACTCTAGCCGGTCCCATGCTCCCTTACAGTACTCCAGCCCATCCTGTGCTCCCTTGCAGTATTCCAGCCCATCCCGTGCTCCCTTGCAGTATTCCAGCCCATCCCTGTGCTTCCTTGCAGTACTCTAGCCCATCCCATGCTCCCTTGCAGTACTCTAGCCCATCCCATGCTCCCTTGCAGTATTCCAGCCCATCCTGTGCTCCCTTGCAGTATTCCAGCCCATCCCATGCTCTCTTGCAGTACTCCAGCCCATCCCTTGCTCCCTGCAGTACTCAATAAACTATCCTTCCCAGAAATTTTTAAAAATTAAAACTAAGAGGTTAGAGAGATGGTAAAGTGGTTAAGTGGTTAAAGCACTCACTGCTCTTCCAGAGGACCTGAATTCAGTTCCCAACATCCAGTGGCTCAAGACAGCCTGTAATTCCAGCTCTAGGAGGCCTAACCTCTTCTGATCTCCGTGGGCTGGAGTACTGCAAGGGAGCACTGGGATGGGCTGGAATACTGCAAGGGAGCACAGAATGGGCTAGAGTACTGCAAGGGAGCACAGGATGTGCTGGAGTACTGCAAGGGAGCACAGGATGTGCTGGAGTACTGCAAGGGAGCACAGGATGGGCTAGAGTACTGCAAGGGAGCATGGGATGGGCTGGAGTACTGCAAGGGAGCACGGGATGGGCTGGAGTACTGCAAGGGAGCACGGGATGGGCTAGAGTACTGCAAGGGAGCACGGGATGGGCTGGTTATGTGTTATGAATGTACTGTCTTGCCTGTCCGTTTTGGTTGCCAAACCTGCTGTTTTTGTGCACAATGTTTTTTCTCCAGGGGGTCCAAGGAGGGGGTTGGGTGTCGGCATTTTTTTCCCCTGGACACTGGGAGGTTAAAAGGGGGGGGGGGACCGGTTTCTTCCAAAGCCGCCAATTTGTAGGTGCTGGGGAATGGAAACCCCAAAGTCCTCGCAAAGAGCAAGTGGGCGCTCTTTTAAACCCACCGAGGGGGGCCCAATTCTCCCCCGATGATCATACAATCATCTGTGAGGAAGGGTAATAAAAAATTTCCCTTTCATTTAAAAAAAAAACCCAAACAAAAACACACTTTTTATAGCGGGCGGTGTGGTGGCGCCACGCCTTTAATTTCCTAGCACTTGGGGAGGGGCAGAGGCCGGCGGGGCGCATCCCTGTGTGGAGGGTTCAAGGTCCAGCCCTTGGTCTACAGAAGTGGAGTTCCAGGGTCCAAACGCTGGGGCTAAACATGGGGAGGGGGATCCCCTGCCTCCAAAAAAAACACCCAAAAAAAACAAAACAAAAAAACAAAAAAAAACATAACTAAAAACCACCTTTATTTTGGGCCGGGTATTGGTGGCACAGAGCTTTTAAACCCCAGGGGGGGGACCTCCAAGGCAGGGAGGTGCAAAGGAGGATGCAGAGGCACCCAGATCTCTGTGAGTTTGAAGGGCCCAGGCCTCGTTCTACATTAAGGAAAAAAAGCTTCCCGGGCCAGCTGGGGGGTACTGCCCTAAAGGGGGAACCAACCCTTTGTTTCTCAAAAAAGGGGTGACATAAATAAATGAATAAAAATATATAAATAAAATTTTTTTTACAATTTTTTAAAAAATTTTTATTTATCTTTGAAGTGTATTTGAAATGTGTTTTACTGGTCTGCCATTTTAGGGTTTGGTGCACCCGTTTTTCGTTTGCAATTGGCCGGTGGGAAATGTCCAGGAGGGAGGGGTTTGGTTCGGGGAATTCCCCCTGGAACCCCCACCTGGAGTTTTCTTCCTGGGAAATTGGGAAAATTTAACCAGGGTGGGGGGGGAACGGTTTCTTAAAGGCCCGCATTGTGGGGCTGGGGACAAAAAACCGGGGTTCCCCTTCTGCAAGCGGGGGCAAAGTCGGGTTTGCCTTGCTTCTTTAACCGCTAGGGCTAGGCTCTCTCCAGCCCCCTCCCTCCCCTCTTTCTTTTTTTCCTTTTTTTCCTTGTTCTGCGTGCCCTTGCCTGGGCCTGTGTGGGGCAGGGTGGGCGCCCCCTTTTTCCCTCCCCGGCCTGCTAGGATGTGGGAAAAAAACATCTTTGTTTGCAGGAAAAAGGGGACAAAAAAACAAGCCACACCCCCCAATTGGGGGGGCCACATGGTAAGGGTTTCCCAAAATTTGGCAGGGACGAGGAGTGGAGTTTTATTCCCCAAAATGTTCTTGGTTTATTATATACAGGCTGATTCCAACTCCCAAGTTCAAATTCTAAACCCTTTTCATCCACTATATCCCAACCCCATGGGTGTTGGCCAGGGGGGAGGTTTCCTCATTGGTTTTAAGAATGCTATCACCTTTACTAAATTTTTCCCACATTTTCTCACCCTTTACAAAATTTTAAATTTTTTTTTTAATTTTTATTTGAGGGGCAGGGGAGCCCATGGGCAAAGCTAACAACACAACAAAAGGCAAAAAACCTGAGTTTTGAATAGCCAGGGGCTCAAGCCTGTTTTGAGTTGGGGGCCAAAAAAACCAGGGGGGGGGGGGGGGCAGGTTCAGGAAACCCCTGAAAAACTTTATTTTTTCACACTTAAGGCCAATTAATATCCAAAAACAAAAACCAAAAACAATGAAGTTGAACCCAAATTGGGTTGTCAAAACATAAGCAATGGAATGTAAAGTTAAACAAACATTCATGTCAAACCAAATTCGCAACGTAAAATTATTGTTCCCAAAAATTTTCAAACACAACACAACCCAAGGTTTTTCCCATAAGTTCCAGTTGGAACGGAAAGCTGTATGGCACCAAGCCATGATGGTCAACATAAGAAGGGAAGTCCCCAGGGTTCTATATGCTTCGTCCCTCACCCATTCAACCCCAATCTCCAACAAACCCTACCCATTTCTTTAATTCAAGCCTTCCTTCCTTTCCACCAGGTTGGTTCCCTAGGGCTTTGGTAACAAAGGGGGGGTGGTTACAAGTGATTTTGAGAGAGTTGAGACGCCAAACAACACAATTCAGTGTTTTCTCTAGAGATGTCATTTTTGGGGGGGGACTCTAGTTGTTCCGGTTGTTTTCCCCTTTCAGGGTTTGAGTTATCCCCCAGGGGTTTACCTTTTTTTTTTTTTTTCTTTATGTGTATGCATGGTACTGTCTGCATGCCACGTTGTTGCCCACCCGTTTGTCGGTTTGGGCCATGGCACGGAGGGGTCAGAAAAAGGAAGGGCGGGTCTTCAGGATTTTCCCCTGGGAAAACAAAAAAACTGGGTTCTCCTGTGGGGGAAACATGGGGATTTGCCATTTGTTGGGTGGGTGGCTGGGGGATCGAAAACAAACCCGGGGTCTCTTTGCAAGAGCGTTCAGGCCGCTCTTAAACCGCTGGGCCTCTTCTCCAGGCCCCCCAGGAGGGTGGAGTACCTTTTTTAATTCCTACTAAAGGGAAAAGCAACAAGCAACATAGATGTACCCCAGGCATTTAACACAGAGTCTTAATTATTACGGGGGCAAGCTAAGCTTGAGCATAGGGGGACCCAACCAGATTTTTGGTTGGTATTTCTAATCCACGGAACTTGTGGCCCTTTTTTTTAAAGGGTGACAAGTTCTTTTTTTTTATTTTAATTTATTGATTTATTTTCTGTATGTTGGTTATGAATGTTTGTTTACTGTCTGGCATTTGCAAGGTTTGTTTTTGCACCCAGTGTCGTTTTGCAATTTTGGCTTGCAGGGGAGGTTCAAGGAAAAGGGGAGGGTGTCGCGATTTTTTACCCCTGGAAAAAAATGGAGGTTTTCTCCTTGGAATTGGGGAGTTTTGAGTTTCATGGGGGCGACGGTTCTCAAGCTGCCCCCTATGGTCTGGGGATCAAAAAAACCCAGGGTCCTGCAATAGCGGTCGGTGGCTTTTCCCAAAAACTGCTTAGTGGCCCATCTTCCCCAGGCCCAAAAGGATGGGGACCAAAGTTCTACTCTGTTGGGCTTATAAAAAACATCTTCCTAACAAAAACTGGAAGGGGACTCGTAAAAACAAAAAAAAACTTGTTTTGCCATTCAGCCATTGAATTATTCCTCCAAGCAGAGAGGTAATAGCAATTAGATTTGGGATCTAGCCACATTATGGGGGGCTTTTGCCCTTGTTGCCAACAGTTTATTTTCCAAGCAGGGGGGGAAGGAAAGTGTACTGATCCTGGGACGGAGGAGGGTCTTTGCGCTTGACCTCATTGTTTGAGACAAAAGTGACCCGTATTTGCTTTGTTGTTTTAGTGGCCCTTGGTAATGCTCCTCTTCTGGGCATTTTTTCACGGAGTGCCCAAACCCGTATATTAGCAAGCAATGGTCTCAAACATCTTTCCCATGCTTACCACCAGGTCTTTTGGACCAAAATCAGGGGGTCTTTACTGCCTTTCTCCTTTGCACGGGTAATTCCCCCACTTACAGGGGCAAACAGGGGGGGCCTTATCTTTGGGGGGCTTGGATTCCCCTTAAGCCAAAAAACCTTCTTCCTTGGCAGAAAATAATCCATTGCTTGGATTAAATCAGGCACTCTTCCTGTATGAAAATAATATTTTTTTGGCTTAATTTACCAACCCAGCTTATAAGGGGAACTTTACTATTATTATTTGGGCTTCGAAAATAGCAAGGAATTATCCTTGGGGGGGGCGGGTTTGGTGGCGCATGGCCTTTCCGGATTCCTAAAAGGCAATGGGCGGGGAGCAGAAGAAGGCCAGGCCAAGATCTTCTGGTGTAGTTTCAAGGCCACAGACTTGGTTTCTTTTAACAGAAGTTGAAAGGCTGGAGCTCCAGGGGCCAAGTCTTGGGGGACTACTTAAAGGGAGGGGGGGACCCTGTCTCAAAAAATACCAAAAAAAAAAAAAAAGAGGAAGGAGGGAGGAGTGGAGGAACTTTCCTTCACAGTTTTCCTATGCTTTATTCAGTCAATTTAAGAAGGGTGGAGGGAAGGTAGTTTAGTTATACCTGTTTTATAAGGAAATACCACTATAACAGTTGGCTCTGTAATTTACAGTTTACAATTTTACCTCATTGTTTTTCTTTTTCCTTTATAAAAGGGAATGGGAGGAAAGGTTTTTCTCCAGGCAATCTGGAAAAAAAGTTTAAAACTTTCATTAGGGGCAATTTATTAAAAACAGGTGAGCCCAAAATAGGGGGATCAGGGAGGAAGAGGGCTTGGTGTCTGCAACTCCGGGGCAGCGGTGGGAAAGGGTTTCAGCTTGTCCTTTAATTGTCAAGATGGGCAGCCCATCTGGCTTGGGCACACTTCCCAGGGTCCCCTCTCCAAACAAGCAAAAAGTCAATTTCAATTTTTCAAGGCATTTTTAGGGTTGGGGTTTTTTACTGGGGGACACACTTTTTTTTTACAACAATTCTTCCTTTTCCCCATTGTTATATTAAAATGCTACAGAATTTGAAAAAATTATTTCCAAAAAGGTTTGGAATTCACCGAGTTTCCCCATTATGTTTTTTATCCCCAGAAGAACTTTAGTACACCCACCCACCTCCCCTCTTTTTTTTTTGTTTTAACTTTTTTTTTTAATTTTTTTTATTTTATTTCTGTATGTGTATGAAATTTTAAACTTGTTTCTGGCATGAAAACGGGGGTTTTTGTTTTGCCAACCCTGTGTCGCCCTGGCCACATTGCCGTTGGGGGAGGTCAGAAGAGGGGGTTTCTCGGGATTTTTCCCCTGGAATGGGCGTTCTCCTGGAATTGGGAGTTTTTCAGGGTGGACGGTTCTCGGGCCGCCATTGTGGTGCTTTGGGGGATCGAAAAAAACCCGGGGTCCTCTGTAAAGAGGCAGTCGGCGGAGCTCTTTAAAACCACTAGGGGGCAATCTCTCCAAGCCCTAAATTTTTTATTAAAATTTTTTGGGGGGAAAACTAATTGGATTGGCCTAAGTTTATATTACCCACATTTACCCATATAAACTGGACAACCAAGGTCCTAAGTTTTTCCTTTCACAATTTTCCCACTCAAAACCTATTTATCATTTACTGTATGTTAATTATTTGGGAAACTAAAACTTAATTTCCTTTAAAAAAAAATTATCTACAAGTAAAAAAAAAAGAAAAATGTTTTACAAGGGCTTACGTATAAAACATAGGAAAACTATTAGAGGGGGGACCGTTTGTGTACCTTTTTTAAACCCCAAAAACGTTATTGTTGGAAAAATTTCAATTACAAGGATATTATACACCAAAAAACATTAAAATTTTATTATCCCCATATTTAGTTCCAAAATGGGTATTTCCCATTTCCACCAAAAAAAACCTTTTTCAACCAAAAATTTATCTAGTCTAAAACATTTTACTACAGTTCTTAAAATATCCTGGGGGCTGGACGAGGATGGGGCCCTTAGGGGTTTTTTTACGGGGCGCGCCGGGGGACCGGCTTACAGAGGGCACTGGGGTTCGATCCCTCGCAACCCACATTGGTGGGCCCGAGGAAACCGTCTGAAAAACTTCCAATTCCAGGAGAACTCCAGTTCCCAGGCATTCCCTACAACATTCTGACAAAATTAAAAAATTTAAAAAGGAGGGAACAATTGGAAAAAATAAAAATATCCTATAATTATGTAGGACAAAGCTTTGGGGGCCCAAAAAGTTGGAAATTACCTGCCAAATAACAATTTTTAACCAAAAATATACACCTTTGTTCTTTTTAAAAACTAATGGGGACTTTTTAGGGGGGGGGACTCTGTGGACTTTACGGGAGGGAAAATCAAGTCCAAGTTCCCATTTCAGTTATATTTTTTTTTGTATTTCTGTATAAATCTGTACTGATATACCTCTCTATATAAATGTTTGTTGTTTTTTTTTTTTTTTTTTTGTTCTTTTTTTCAAGGGGACAGGGTCTCTCTTGTAGGGGCCCCCACACTTGTCCTGGAAAAAAAAACTCCACTCTGTAGGACCAGGCTGGGGCCCTTGCAAACTCACCCAAAGATATCCCCCACCTGCCTCTGCCTTCCTTTTCAAAAGTTGGCTAGGATATTAAAAGGCCATGCTCCACCAACCACCCCAAGCGGCATTAAATTATTGTATTTTCAAATATTACCATTTTAAAAAACTTGCAAAAAAAACCTTCACCAAACGTTTGGAATTTTAATTGACTATCTTTCCTCCCAAGTCTCTTGGCTTTTTTTTCCCAGGGGGGCCTGGCATTGGAAAAAAACCTGCTTTAAAAAGGATTTTTTTCAATATCCAGCTTCTTAATAAAAATTTTCTTTTACAGTTTCTATTGGTCGCCATTATTAATTAAAAAAAACTGGCTACTATATTGCCCCACAATGAGACAAATTGTTTTACCAAATTCATTACCATCCTTGAATTTTTTTTGGTTTGTTTGTTTTTGCTTTTTTTTGGTCTTTTTTTGGAGGCATTTCTTCCCTGTAGCCTCAACTGGGCCTAGGTGGGCCTCCTTATGAAACCTCACTCTGTAGGGGACCAGGCTTGGCCTTAAGGCACTCAGGAAAGATCCTCACCCTACCTTCCCAACCTCCCCAAAGTGGGCTAGTAGGATTTTTAAAGGGGCATTACGGCACCAAAAAGCCCGTGGGCCTTTTGTTTGTGGTTTTTTTTTTTGGTTTTTTTTTTTGTTTTTGTTGTGTTGTGTTTGTTGTTGTTGTGGTGTTTTTCTGTTGGTTTGTGTGGTGTGTGTGTGTGTTGGAGCTACTAGGGAAAAGGCTTTTTTTCCTTTTGGTTCATTGAGCAGGGTACAGTTGTTAGTCTTGGCTTAAAACTGGGAAAGGGCGGGAAAAAAACAACAAGTGGCCCCCACTTTTGGTTGGTGACCCACTGTTGGGGGGAACTGACCCCTCAGCAAGAGGTCAGTTGGTTTTTACTTCCGTTAAACCCGACTGGGGGGGCGAGGTGGGTATTCCAACTTCAAGGGGGTCCTAAGGCCCCTGGGGACAACGAGACCAATGTTTTCCACACTCTTTGGTGGTTGACTTTCCCTCCCAAACTGATTTTCAAGAGCCGAGACAAGGGGAATTTCAATCACGGGACAATCAAGCTTACCCAGGGTGGGTTTGGGGTCCGGCAAAGGAGGGGCCGTGGTGCACCCAAAAACCAACTGGCCACAAAAATGAGAAAGCAGGGCCCTGTGCTGCAAAAAAACCAAAACTAACCAGATTGGGGGTGAACCTCTGGGCAAAAACCGTGTGCCAAAAACACCAACCAATGGGAAATAAGGAAGGAAATGGCAAGGCGTGTCCTTAAGGAAGGTAGTGCATTGGCAATACTTTTTAAAAAATGGGGGGCATTGGGAGGGAGAGAGCAGGGCCTAGAGGTTGGTTAAAGAGGCCACCGACCGGCGCGTTGAAGAGACAAAACACGAGAGGTTCAAATGCCCCCAGCACCCCAAAAACCAGGTGGCGAGACAACACCCCATCTGCAACTCCAATTCAAAGGGGGAAGACAAACTTCCAGTTTTCCAGGGGACATCCGGGGGAACACTGCTTCTGGGACCCCTTCCCATGGGGGCATTTTGCCCCACGACACACGGTGCAACCAAAACTACATTTTGAGGGGGGGGGGGGGAAAAAAAAAAAAAAAAAAAAAAAAATTTAAATTAAATAAATAAAATAAAAATTTTTTTTAAAAAATGGGCGCTGGGAATTCCCATTTAATTTGACTGTTAAATGGGGAAATTTCACCAATTTTTTAATTATTTTTTTATTTATTTTAATTTTATTTTGTTTCATTTATTTTATTTTTTTAATTTTAATTTTTGGGTTTTTTTTTTTTTTTTTTTTTTTGAGATGGGTCTCCTTGTAGACCCAGAGGGCCTGGGACTCACTCTGTAGGACAGGCAGGCCTTAAACTTCAAAGCCAGGGGTAGCTTTGAACTTCTGATCCTCATGCCTCCATCTCCCACGTGCTGGGATTAAAGGCGTTGTCACCAGGGGGACCCCCCGGGCCAAACAATTTTTATATTTTTTTATCTTTTATTCCCAAAAAGACCCACAAAAAAAAACCAAAAAACTTATAAAAAACCATTTTAATTTTACCAATTGAAAAACCTGGTTTTTGGCCTTTTTCTTTTGTTTTCCACCCATTGGTGTGAAAAAAGGGTTGTGTTGTTAAAAAACCAAGTAAAGGGGGGGCCTAGGTTGGTTAGATCCATTTAAGATTGTTTAAATGGGAGGGGCGGAGAGATAAGCTAGGAAGTTAAGAGGCACTGGACTGATCTTACCAGGAGGGGGATTGGGGTTCGGATTCCCAAGTCTCTATTTTTACACCCACCCATGGGGGCGGCTACTTTACGGTAAAACATCGTAACCTTCAAATTACCAAGCAAGAACTCCAGTTCCAGGGAGGGAATCGAGACCCTCTTCTAATGTCCGCAGCATTGCACGACAAATGTGCACAAACCTACACACAAAACAGTACATTCATACAAAAAAAAAAAAAAAAAAAAAAAAAAAAAAAAAAAAAAAAAACAAATAAAAAATTTTAACAAAAAAGATGTTTTCCAAAATGCATTTTTTACAATTTTAATAGATGATCAACCTTATTAAAAACCTTTGTTGAAAACTGAAAATTTAAATTTATGTGGTTTGGGCTGTCTGTTTTAAAATTACAATTCTGTTGTCTTGAAAGGAAGGGGCCACGTTCCAAACTTCAAGGAGAGGAAAAAAGGCAGGGTTTTTACTGGTATTATAGCTGTTAACATTTTAAACCCAATATACTTAGAACATCCATACACACCTGTGTGTGCACATATACATACAAGACACACATATACGTTACATACATAATAAAGAAAGTTTGTTAGGTTCACCTGCAAGAGAGGAAAGCCACATTGTTTGATGTTCAATGAGAAACATGAAATTTTATAATTTGTCATTATGGTTTTATTTTTTACATAATTAGAATAAATGTCCCAGTAGCACACAAAACAGCTTGAGAATCCATATGCCTTCTCCTAGGCCCATTCCCAACCACTATCCCTAAAGGTACTCTATTCTTTCCTATTTTTTTTTTTTTTTTTCCCTGTCCCTCCTGTTTAATTATCCCTAGGCTGTCCCTCTGCTAAGCCTAACTGTCCTATGCTATTTACAAATCTAAAGATTGAGGAGGGTGCCCAAAAGTAGACAGGTCAAAGTTTTGTCTCGTATGTACTTTGGACTGATTATCTTGTCTGTTTATTAAGGAACTTGGAAGACAAGAATACTCATTATCTATAATCATGACAACAATCACAATAGTTATAACCATTATTAATTATTACCAATTATCAATAATTATTATTTTAACCATTATTCGTTCACAATTATCATTTAATTAAATAATTATGAATAATAATGTCCATCATAATAGCCCAACAACAATTACCATTTGGACCTGAATTATTATAAAATATTATTCGTAATTATTTCAAACAATAATAATTCTAATCTTAATACATTCCCAACAATAATCAAACAACAATTATCATAAACTGGAATAATATGCATTACTCTAAACCCAATAAAGACTGTTAAACTAAGGGGGTATAACAAACAAACATTTTTTGAGTTGGAATCTCTCTTTTTTTTTAGTTGGCTCTTAATTAGATTTAAACCTGTAGGATTATTAATGAATTAAAAGCAGGAAACTGCATTCCCAAACCACATTACATGCAGTTTGAAACATGGCCTTTAAAGAAACATAAACAGGGACCAAGCCAGGAGGCACATGTCTGGAGGGAATTGGATCGTCTCTCTGAGCCAAAGCAGAGCCTTGCAGTTTTCCTCCACATGTACAAAGACACATGCCCAGGATCACCCTCCCATCCACTGGAACCAGCAGGAGAGAAGGCTCTACCGCAAAAGATAGATATCAGGATAGTAGAGAGGAAGAAGAAAGAGAAGAAAAGGCAATATTTAGAGGTTCACATACCTAATTTTTAAGGTTTCCTCCTGCCCCACATTGGGCGCCATTGTGGGGGAGCCCATTTAATCAGGATGACCCATGTGGAAAACCCGTGCAGGCAAGCACACCACATGGGACGCATGTTAGGGTGTCCAAATACAGAGAGATTTTTATTCCAAAATTTTCTGTTTATATAGACAGAATGACTCAACTCCCAGGGACCAACTCCCTCAACATTTCAACAATCTCCCACCCCGGGTGTGGCCTGGGAGGTCCCATTGGTTTAGCATGCTACCCATCTTAACTAAATTTCCCCACATGAATGTAGGTAAGTACACCCATGTCATGCAGTGCCTACCAAGATCAGAAGAGGCCATCAGAACCCCTGGAACTGGGGTTCTCTTGGAATTTGAGTTGTGGACAGTTGTTAGTCACCAAAGTGAGTGGCTGGGAACTGAGCCTGGGTATTCAGCAAGAGCAGCCAGGCCCTTAACTACTAAAGGCCATCTCTCCAGCCATGCCACCCATTTTTCATTTATTAAAAACCGGGTTTCACTATGTATCCGTAGCTGGCCTGGAATCCTTTATGAAGACCAGTGTGGATCAGAATCACAGAGATCATTTGCCTGCCTCTGTCTTCCAGGTGCTGGCATTAAAGGTATGCACTGCTAAGCCTGAAACTCCGTCCATTTTTATTTTTTTTTTTTTTTTTGGTCTTTGGCGAACAGGGTCTTCCTGTCGCTCCAGCTGTCTGGAACTCACTCCATAGACCAGGCTGGCATGAACTCACAAAGATCCACCTGCCTCTGCCTCCAAGTGCTCGGATTAAAGACACTCCAGACCTAACTCCGTCCATTTTTTTTAATGTGAGGAACAGAGTCCTTGGAGATTTGAGAGGGGATGGATAAGGACACTTAGCCAGCAATTTCTATAAATCATTAAGAAGATTGCTGAGCTAGAAACTTGGAAGCTTCATGCAATGCCATGTTAGGGAATTCTCTACAATGCCAGCTGTCTGTAGCTAGTGCCAGATGCTTGGAATACTCAAAAGACAGACATAGCCAAATCTGGTGCCACAGGTTTGTAAGTCTAGCCACTAGGGAGGCTGAATGATGACTGATGGATTGAACAGGGGGGGTTATTGTGAATCCAGGTGAATTGGGCTATTTAGGCTATAGAATGAGTTCAAAGCTAGGCTTGGCAACTTAGTGAGAACTTGTTTCACAGACAAAAAAAGCAAACAAAAGAGGGAGTCGACGATAGCCTCAGGCCAGACAGCACAGACTACTTTCTGAGAATGTGCGAAATGTTCTAGGTGTCATCCCCACTATGGGAAAAACAAAAACAAAAACATATACCCGGTAATTGCTTGAAAATATTTCAGGTTGTATTAATTCATCTAATACTGATTAGGACCTTTCAGAAAAAGTTCATATTTTGGTTTGTCCCTTTTTTAATTTTTTTTATTTTTTTTTTAAAGGTTTCTGTCCCTCCAAAACATTTCCCATTAGAAACTTAAAATCTCAGGTGATTTGCATTTAGTGGAGGCCATTCCAGAGCTGGTTTGGCATGAGGACTACAACCCCTTTTTTTACAAAGATGAGTTCCTGCCATTAAATCCCTTGGAGACGAACAGAAGAAGAAGAAACCAGCTGACCCTTGCCGTTCTACCCTTTTGCTGGGTGAGAATGCAGGGAAGGCTACCTATGAAACATTGACTCTGTTGGCTCCGTGATCTTAGGTTTCCTGGCCTTCTGTACCATGAGAAGCAAATTTCTGTTCTTTATAAACTACCCGTCTGTAATTATTATAGTAGCACAAATATATTAAAATGAGGTACTTATTCCCAGTTTTAGTTACTGGCAGTTAACCAAAGTTCAAAAAACTATCACACGGGAAGCTCCAGAACTACCTAATTCTAAATTGTAAACTGTGTGCCATTCTGAGCATCATGGTGAAATCTCACACCATCTGATTCCACTCCCTCCAAAGGGAGTGGAATCATCCTCTGTCCAGCATACTCAATAGTGTAGATACTACCCTCTTGTTCTATATGGTGTAGCGAATGATCTATGATAGTTCTGCTTTCAGGCTTGTTATTTGTTTTGTTTGTTTATTGGAGGCTTTTTTGAGACTGTTTCTTTCTTGAACTGGTCTGACTCATTCATTATGTAGACCAGGCTCAGCCTTGAACCATACAAGGTTCTATTGGCCCTCTGCTCCCCTAGTGCTAGGATTTTTTTTTTTTTTTTTTTTTTGGTCTTTCGAGACAGCGCAGGGTCTCCCCTCCCTGTATGCCCAGCTGTCCTGCGGAAACTCACTCTGTAACCAGGCGGCCTTGAACTCACAACGATTTGCCTGCCTCTGCCTCAAGTGCTTCGTATTTATTAAAGGTTGTGTGCCAACCACGCCGGCATGCTAGTATTTTTATTATATTTTTTTTTTTTTGGTACAAGATTGTTACTAATCAAATATAGAGCCGTGTCTCCTACCCTACCTCCCCACCCCACCAGAGCTTATGCATTCTGCCAACACATATTTTTATCTTTTTCTCAGTCTTTCTCAAAATTCTCCATGTGGAAGTTGACTGTTTGAAACAGAAGTTCATCATTTCAGTCAGTTCTTTGACACACAGCTTTTTGTTTGTGTTGTTCTTCCAACATTGCATGATTCCTACCTACTTTGGACAAAGTTTCAGGGGCTTGTGGCACAAAGAAAGAAATTGGCGCTATCATCCATAAATGAGGGTAAAGTAATTGGCTCTATCATCCACATGTGAGGGATACATTTCATTGTTTTTCTGGGACTGGTTACTTCACTTAACATAATATTAGTATCTTCTAGTTCCATCCATTTTTACCTCGGAAAGTTCATGATGTCAGCTTTCTTTTTTTTAGTTTCATAGTGTCTATGAATGTACTGTCTGCATTGAAGGTTTGTGCACCCATTGTTTGTGCAATGCTGCGGAGGTCAGGAAGAGGGTGTTCAGATTCCTCTGAAACTGGAGTTTTTTAAAGACAGTTTTCAAGCTGTCCTGTGTTGCTTGGATTGAACCCAGGTCCTCTGCAAGAACAGTTGGTGCTTCTTAACAGCTAGGCCATCTCTCCAGCCCCGATGTCATCTTCTTTACTGCTGATAGAACTCCGTTTGTGTAGAGTACCACATTTCTCTATCCACTCATCAGTTGAGGGACTTGGGTTGGTTCCAGGCTTTTGCTATTGTGAAGAGAAGAGAGCAGCAATAAAATGGCTGTGCATGCGTTTCTGTAGTAGGATGAGTCTGGGGTATATACCCAGGAGTAGTGTATGACTGGGTCGGGGTGGTAGGTAAGCTCTTTTGAGTCTTCCACGGGTTTTTTCTCCACTTGCTTTCCATAGTGGTTGTAAAGTTTACATTCCCACCAATGCAGTTGGATGAGTGTTTCCCTTTCCCACAACAACCTCTCCATTACTTGGTATCATTTGTTTTCTTTTTTCTTTGTTTTTTTATTATTATTTATTTATTTTTGTTATGTGTATGACTTGTAACTGTCTGCATGCAGTCTGTGCACCCATTGTCGTGCAATGCCGCGGAGCGCAGAAGAGAAGAGGGTCTCGGATTCCTGGAACTGGAGTTCTCCTGGAATTGGAGTTACAGACGGTTCTTAGCCGCCATGTGGGTTGCTGGGGATCGAACCCAGGTTCCTCTGCAAGAGCGTGTTCTTCTTAACCGCTAGGCTATCTCTCCAGACCCATTTTTTTTTTTTTTCTTAGCCAGTCTTATTGGATGGATTAAGATGATATCTTAGCCAGGTGTGGTGTCACGCTCTTCCTTAATCCATTAGCATTTGGGAGGGCAAGGCAGGTGGATCTTTGTGAGTTCAAGGCCAGCTGGTCTACAAGAGTGAGTTACAGGACAGCTGGGGCTACAGGGGAGAACCCTGTCTCGAAAAGACAAAAACAAAAAAAAAAAAGATGATATCTTTAAAGTGGTTTTAATTTGGCATTTCCTTAATTCTCTAGGGACATTGAACATTTCTTCGATGTTTCTGGCCATCTCAATCATTACTGTGAATTCTCTGTTCGCTCTTTTGCACCATCTATTGAGGGGTAATTTGTTTCTTCTTCTTTGTTTTTTGAGTGTTTATATGCCTCTGGAAATCAATGCTTTGTTCAATGTATCTGTGGTGAAGATTTTCTCTGACTCTGTGGGCTTTCTCTTCAACTTCCTTAATTGTTTCTTTTGATGCACGACGCTTTTCAGTTTAAATGAGGTCTTCATTTGTCAATTGTCAACTTAATTCTTTGTGCAGCTGTGTCTAATTTAGGAAATCTTTTCCTACACGTATGTCATGTACGTTGTTGCCAACTTTATGTTCTATCACCTTCAGAGTTTTGGGTTTCCTGTTGAGGTCTTTAATCCATATGGAGTTGACCCTTTTTCAGGGTGAGAGTAGGGGTTTAACTTTATTCTTTAACAAGTGGTGATCCAGTTTCGTTTTGCCACACCGCTTGTTGAAGATGTTGTCTTTCCTCCGTTGTGTCTTCTTGGTCCCCTTGTCAAATATGAGGTGGGAAACTGAAATTTGTATGAGCTCAAGTTTGGATCTTTAGTTTTGTTCCATGGTCAACAGGTCTGTTTTTGTGCCAGTACCAAGCTATTTTTATGACTAAAGCCCTGTAGTATAGTTTGGGGTCTGGTATAACGATTCCCCCCTGTATTGCTCTTTTTGCTCCTCAGGGTTGCTTTGGCTTGTTTCGGGTCTTTTTTTTTTCCATATGAAAATTTAAGGACTTTTTTCCCCAAGTTTATGAAGAAGAAATTCTTGGGATTTTTATTGGGATTGCATTTAATTTGTATATCAATTTGGGTAATTTTGGGTAAAAATGGACATTTTTACTATGTCCATGAGCATGGGAGGTTCTTCCATCTTCTAATGTCTTCTTTCAATTTCCTTCTTCAAGGGTTTTTAATTTCTCTTTTTTTAAAAACCGGTTAAGGAATTCACATTTTTTAAGTTTTTTTATTCTATTTATTATTTATTTATTTATTTATTTATTTATTTATATGAAGTACTGTCTGCATGCACGGTCTGTGCACCGTGTCATGTAATTGCCGATGGAGGCAGAAGAGGTGTCGATTCCCCGGAAACTGGAGAGTTCTCCTGGAATTGGAGTTACGATGGTTCTCAGCCGCATATGGGTGCTGGGTATTGATCCCAGGGGTTCCTCTGCACGGGCAGTCGGTGCTTGCTCTTAACCTCTAGGCCTTCTCTCCAGCCCCCAAGTTTTTTTATTATTTATTGTAGAGCTCCTTTGTTGTCTTTGGTTAGTTTGTTTCCTAGGTATTTATTTGATTTTGAGGCTATTGTGAGTGGGAAGGTCTCCATTTTGTATTCCTTCTTCAGTTGCTTGTTGTTGGTGTAAAGAAAGGGCAATGATTTTCTAGGTTAATTTTTTTATCCTGCCACTTTTTACTGAAACTCTTAATCATTTCTAGGGAGCTTTCTGGTGGAGGTTTTTAGCAGCCCTTAGATAAACAATCATATCATCAGCAAAAATGGATAGCTTGACTTCCTCTTTTCCAATTAGTATTCCTTTAATTTCTTTTCTTGCCTTATTGCCTAGCAAGTGTTTCAAGCACTATATTGAAGAGGGATTTGTGCCAGGGGGCAGCCTTGCTGAGTTAGTTCCTACCTTTCATGGGACAGCTTCTGCCTCTTCTCCATTTAGGATGATGATATTGGCTGTGGGTTTCCTGTATACGGCTTTGAGTACATTGAGGAACGATCTCTAAACCAATTCCTCTAGGACTCTAAGCATGAAGGGAAGGGATGCTGGGATTTTGTCAAAGGCTTTTTTCTGCATCAATTGAGATTGATCATGTGTGGGTTATTTATATTAACTATTTATTTATTTTTTATGGTTATGGAATGTACTGTCTGCATGTAGGCTGTGCACCCATGTCCTGCAATTGCCCTTAGAGGTCAGGAAGGAGGGTGTTCAGATTTTCCCTTGAACTGGAGCCCAAAGGACGGTTTCTCAGCTGCCATGTTGTGGTGCTGGGGATCAAAAACCCAGGTCCTCTGCAAGAGCAGTTGGTGCTCTTAACCTCTATGCCATTTCTCCAGCCCCTTTTTTTTTTTTTTGGTTTTTGTTTTTCAGTCCCTTTATGTTTTTTATGATATTTATTGATTTTTCATATGTTGAAACATACCTGCATTTTCTGTATGATCCAACTTGGTCTTGATGGCTGATCTTTTTGATATGTGTCTTATGTGTGTTTGGAAGTATTTTTTTTTTACAACTTCCTTGTTTTATTTATTTATTTTAATTTTTAAAAACTTTATTTTTGTATGTGTATGAATGTATGTCTGCATGTAGGTTTTTGCCACCCGTGTTGTACAATGCTGTGGAATAGGTCAGAAGAGGGTGTTTTCCTGGAATTGGAGTTCTGGAATTGGCGTTACGGACAGTTCTCAGCACCATGTGGGTGCTGGGGATTGAACTAGGTCCTCTGCAAGCCGTTGGTGCTCTTAACCTCTAGGCCATCTCTCCAGCCTGGTTAGAGATTCTTTTGGGATTTTGCATCTGTGTCCATTAATGAAATGGGTCTATAGTTCTTCCTTTTTTGGTGTATCTTTGCCTGGTTTTGGGTATTAGAGTGATAGTGGCTTTCATAGAAGGGGGGGGGGGGGGGGGGGGGGGGTGGGGGGGGGGGGGGTGGGGAATTTGGGAGATTTCCCTGATGAATCCTTCTGACAAATTTCAGTATTAATTGTTGTAGGTCTTTTCGAAATGTTTTGTAGAATTTGCCTTGAATCCATTCTGGCGCCTGGGCTTTGTCGTTGGAGGTTTCTTACTACATCTTCAATTTCTTCCTATATTTTGGGTCTTTTTAAGCTGTCAGTCTCTTCTTGTTAAGCTTGTTGATTCCTAGGATTTCAGATATTCGTCCATTTCTTCTAGTTTTCAAAAAACTTGTAGCGTATAGGTTTTGAAGTATTCCCATATGATTGTCTGGATCTTTTCCTGTCTGTGTGATGTTTTCCTTTTCATCACAAATTCTATTGATTTGGAGTTGCTCTTTCTTCTTGGTTAACTGGGCTAGACTTCCATCTTTCTTGTTTATCTCTGAAAGAACCAACTTTTGGATTCGTTGATTTTTTTTTTTGTATTGTTTTCTTTGTTTTTATTTCATTGATTTCTGCTCTGATTTTATTATTTTCTTCCGCTGTTTGCATTTAGGGTTCATTCGTTGTTGTCTCTCAAGTGTTTTAGTGCAGGTAGGATCTTCACTTGTGCTCTTCTGTTTTTCTGATCTAGGCCACTCAGGGCTATAAAACTTCCCTCTTATGACTGCTTTTAAAGTATCACACAGGGGCTGGAGAGATGGCCCTAGGGTTAAGAGCTCCGGATCGCTCTTACAGGCGGACCCAGGTTCAATCCCCAGCACCCACATGGCGGCCACGAACCGTCTGCTGTAACTAAATCTTGATGAAAACTCCAATTCCAGGAGACCTCCAGTTCCAGGGGAATCCAACCACCCCTCTTCTGACCTCCCACGGCATTGCCCGGGGAACACGGGTGCACAGACTTGCATGCAGGACAGTACATTCATCCACATTACAGAAATAACATAAAATAAAAAAATAAAAATTAAAACAAGTTATCCCACAGGTTTTGCGTGTTGTATTATCATTGTCATTGCTTCTCGGAAATGCTTCTTTCTTTCTTCTTTCTTTCTTTCTTCTTACCATTCATTATTCAGCAGAGTGGGAGAGTGTTGTTTAGTTCCGTTGAATTCTTATAGAAGTAGGGTTTATCCCGGTGTTGATATTGAGTTATTGCACTGTGGTCTGATAGAATGCATGAAATTATTTCACTTTTTGATTTGTTGAGGTTTTTTCCTGTTGCTCCCAGTTAGTGGTCGATTTTGGAGGACCTGTTCCATGTGTGCTGAGTGGAAAAGTGTATTCTCTGGTGTTTTGGGTGAATATTTGATAGATGTCCGTGAGGTCCACTTGGTATATCATATCATTCAGTTCAGATATCTCTATGTTTATTCTTTGTCTGGTGGATCTGTCCAGAGGACTTAATGGGGTATTGAGGTCCCCTACTATTAGTGTACTGGAGTTAATCTGTGCCTTGAGGTCCTGGAGAATGGTCTTTATAAAGTTTGGTACCCCGGGGTTTGGTGCATATCTATTCATGATTGTGAAATCTTCATGGTCAAATTTTCCTTTGATAATGCTATAATGGCATTCTTGTCCTCTTTGATTTCCTTTTTACTTAAGTCATTTTGTCGGGATATTTAAATAGCAACACTGCCCTTTTTTTGGTGGGGTCCATTCTGCTTATGAAGATTTTTCCATTCCTTTCACCTTAAGTTGGTGCCTGTCCTTAAAGGAGAGATGGGTTTCTTGTAGACGCCATATAGATGGGTTCTGTTTCCTAATCCAATCTCCCAGTCTATGTCTTGATTGGGGAGTTTAGTCCATTAATATTTAAGGGTTTATCATTGGAAAGATGTGTGTTGCTTCCTTTTACCTATTATCCATTTGCATTTTTAGTGTAAGTTTCTACTTCTGCAGTTATGTTTTATTAATTTCTCCTCTTTTTTTTATTTCCCTTTCTAGGCGCTTGGAGATAGTTGCTCTTCTTTTCTGTCCTTTTGAATTGCTTCCAAGTATTTTCTGAAGGGTTATTTTTCTGGAGAATGGGAGGAGTATGTGTGTGCACTATTACGGAGAGAAGAGGAGAATTTTTTCCCTCTCTTTCAACTATACCTTGAACATTTTTGCTTTGCTGGGCTTAGTAACCTGGGTTGGCATCTATAGCCTTTAACACTGGGAATGCTATTCTCCATGTTCTTCTTGCTTCAAGTTTGCACTGAGAAGTCAAAAGTTTGCACTGAGAAGTCAGTTGTAATTCTGATGGTTTCCCCATCTATGTAACTTGTTTTTCTTGTGGCTTTCAGGAATTTTGTCTTTGTTTTGGGCATCCAGCATTTAAACTGGATGGATATGGCATGGGAGCTTCTTTTCTGATCTTGTATGTTTGGCGTTCTATGTGCTCTTGCCTTTGTATGGGTTTTGTCTTCTTTTTTTGCTTGTGGGAAATTTTCATCTATTATTTCTGTTGACGATCTGATCAATTCCATTTTCTTGGGATTCTTCTCCTTCCTCTCTATTCCTTATGCTGCAGAGGTTTGATCTTTTCATAGGTCCCACATTTCCCAGTTGTTTCACTCTTTTGCGTTTAAAAAATCTTTAAATTTTCATAATGTTTACTTGAGGCTTTTAGTTATTCTGTGTTTTTCCAGGTTTGATATTCTTTGTTTCTGCTTCCTCTCATTCTATTTACGTTTTTTCCATTCCTTCCCTCTCAATTGGATGAGGTTGCTATTTCCTTTTTCATTCCATTCCTGTGATTTCTTTATCTTTCCACTTCCTTTTGGAGCTTCTCGATCTCTCCTGTAGCTCCTTGCTTCACTGATTGGTTTCCTTTTTCCAGTGTTTGCGCGAGCTAGATCTTTCTTGAGTTTTTCATTCTTTCTCCTTAGGTTCTCGGACTTGTTCTTTATATTCTTGATTTCTTTGATGTATTTCTTTGCCATTGTTCCTATAAGATCCATGTCCTGGCTCCATCCCAAGGGGGATCCCACTGTAGGAATCTCCCACAGTGGTTCGTTAGAGCTTGGTGTGGAATTTCGCCTGTAGGTTAGTTGCACCTGTGTTGCAATGTCCGGGGGGGTCAGAGGTGGTTGTCGGATTCCCTGGGAACTGGAGTTAAAGACGGTTCTCAGCCGCCATGTAGGTGCTGGGAATCGAACCCAAGTTCCTCTGCAAGAGCAGTGGCGCTCTTTAACCACTGAAGCATCTCCCGATGATCATAATTCATCTGTGAGCAGGAATACAATCCCCTTATTTAAAAAAAAAATTAATTAAAAAATAACAGTTCATGGTGGCGCACGCCTTCATCCTAGCACTTGGGAGGCCGGGGCAGGCGGAGATCTTGTGAGTCAAGGCCAGCTGGTCTACAGAGTGAGTTCCCAGGTCAGCTGGGGCACAGGGA
Organism: Rhizomys pruinosus; assembly: GCA_009823505.1. Classification (NCBI taxonomy): domain Eukaryota; kingdom Metazoa; phylum Chordata; class Mammalia; order Rodentia; family Spalacidae; genus Rhizomys; species Rhizomys pruinosus. The sequence continues at coordinate 6,745,927 of VZQC01001095.1, read as the reverse complement.
GACCCTTTGTCTCGAAAACACCAAAAAAAAAAACAAACACAAAAAAAACCAAAACCACTTTATGCCAGGTATGGTGAAGCACACATTTAATCCCAGGACTCGGGCGGCAGAAACGCGGCAGAGGCAGTAGAATCTCTGTGAGTTTCAGGGCCTGTCTGGTCTACCTAGCAAGTCCAGGCCAGCTGGGACCTAAAGGGAGAACCTTGCTCAAAAGACATGAACAAATGAATAAAATATAATAAATATTTTTTTAATTTTTTTTTAATTTATTTATTTTGAATGTGTCATGCATGTACTGTCTGCATGTAGGTTTTGGCACCCGTGTCGTGCATATGCTTGGAGGTCAGAGGAGGGTCTCGGCTTCCCCCTTGGAACTGGAGTTCTGCCTGCGAATTGGAATTACAGACGGTTCTTAGCCGCCATGTGGGTGCTGGGGATCAAAACCCGGGTCTCGCAAGGATGTCAGTCGGTGTTCTTTACCGCTAGGCTATCTCCCAGCCCCATAAATAAAACTATTATTTTTTATTTTAATTGTATGAGCGTATTGCCTGCAATGTGTTGGGGAGCCTCATTTAATCCCAGGATGATCCATTTGGAAAACATGTGCAGGAAAGCACATCACATGGACATATGTTAAGGTCCAAATGCAGAGAGAGTTTTTATCCAAAAATTCCTGGTTATATATACCAGCATGACTCATATCCCAAGTTCAAAATTCCTAAACTGTTCATCACGATATCCCACCCCATGGGTGTGGCCAGGGAGTCCCATTGGTTTTGGAATGCTACCCCTCTTAACTAAATTTTCCAGCATTCACCTTTTAAATTTTAATTTTTTACATTTAGGTAGGCAGGGGAGCCCCATGCTGCAAGGCTAACAACACAAGAACCTGAGAGATTTTGCCCTCGCCAGCTGCTGCTCAAGCCTGTTTGAGTGCTAGGCAGTGGGGCAGTGGGGGCAGGTCAGACCTCAAACCTTTTTTCACACTAAGGCCAATTTACTATCCAAAAAAAAATCCCAACGATGAAGTGAGCTAATTGTCAAACATAAGCAATGAATGTCCGTAAACATTCATGTAAAACCAATTAGACCAGTATCTATGTTCCTCAAATTTCAACACAACCAAGTTTTCCCATCAGTTCCAGTTGGAAAAGCTTGTATGTACAAGCATGATGATCAAATAAGAGTCTCCAGTCTATATTGCTGTAATCTCACAATTCACCCCAATCTCCACAACCCTTACATTCTATCATGCCTTCCTCTTCACAGGTTGTTCCATAGGCTTGGGAAAGGGGTAAAGTTGAGTGACGAGAGTTGATACAGCAAAACAGTCTAGTTTCTCTAGAGATGTCATTTTGGACTCTAGGTCTGTTCAGGTGTTTCCCTTCATGGGGTAGAGTTTTATCCATGGGGTACTTTTTTTTTTTTTTTTTTGTTATTGTGGTATTGAATGTACTGTCTCATGCAAGTTTGTGCACCCATGCCGCGCAATGCCACAGAGGTCAGGAAGCGGTCTCAGCTCCCTGGACTGTTGGGTTCGTCCTGGAATTGGGATTGCCATGCTGTGTGTGGCTGGGATCGAAACCGGGCTCTTGCATAAAGATTGAGGTGGCGCTTCCTAAACCGCTAGGGTCCATCTCTTCCAGCCCCCCGGGGTACCTTTCGATCTTACTAAGGAAGCACAAGCATTAGATGTACAGGCATTTAAACAGTTCTAACTATTATGGCACGCTAAGCTGTGGGCATAGACACCGATGTTTGGATGTAGCTCATACCCACGAACTGTGGCTTTCTGTAAACGATGACAAGTTCTTTTTTTTAAATTGATTTTATTTTTATTATTTCTGTATGTGTGATGCATGTACTGTCTGCATGCAAGTTTGTGCACCCGTGTCGTGCTAATGCTTGCCGAGGTCAGAAGAGGCGTGTCGGATTACCCCTTGAAACCGGAGTTTCTCCTGGAATTGGTAGGTTCAGACCGGTTCTCGGTGCCCTCTGGGTGTGGGGACACAACCCAGGTCCTCTGCAATAGGGTCGGTTCGCTCCCACTGCTCGGCCCCCTCTCCAGACTCCAAACAGATGGAACCAGTTCTTACTGGGCCTTATAACATCCTTCTAACAACTATGACGGACGTAAAACTTGTGCATCAGGCATGAAAATTACTTCCTCCTAAGGGAAGAGAGCTATATCTAATAGATTGGGATATATGCACATCTTGGCTGCCATTGCTGACCGTATTTCCAAGCAGGGGAAGTGTAGCTGATCCTGACGGAGGAGTCTTTCTTGACTCATGAGACCAGTATTTGTTTTCTTGATTAGGTGCCTTTGGTAATGCTCTCTGGCATTTCCCAGGCCAACTGCTATATTAGTCATAGCAATGTCTCAACAACCTTTTTCCCAGCTTACACGTCTTTGACAACAGGGTCTTACTGCCTCTCTCCTGCAGGTATCCCACTTTACAGGCAAAAGCCTTTACAATTTTGGGAGCTTGGATCCCCCAGCCAACATCTCCTTGGCGAATAATCCATTGATGATGTTAGAGCTCTCCTGTATTAATTATTTTGCTTAATTACACAGTTATAAAGGACTTTTACTATTATATTTGGCTCGAAATAGAGACTTACCCTTGGCCGGGTGTGGTGGTACATGCCCTGTGATCCAGCACTTGGGATTTCCCGTTCCCTTGCAGAAGAAGCAGGCAGATCCTTGTGAGTTCAAGGCCGCCTGTCTACCTAGGTGCAGCTTCCATGCCAGTGGGATAAAGGGTAAAATCCTTGTCTCAAAAAAAATACCAAAAAAAAAAAAAAAAAGACGAGAATTATCCTTTCACCGTTCCTATGACTATCAGTCAAACAAAAGGCAACTATATCACTTTTACAAGAGATTACCACTATAACAATTGGAAATTACCACTATAACAACAGTTGGCTCTAATTTACAAACAGGGAATGACTTCATTACCATAATGTTTTTCTTTTTCCTATAAAAGGGAGGGGTATGAAGGAAGTTTTCTCAGCATCTGGAAGGTAAACTTCATTAGGCACATTATAAACAGTTATCCCAAATAGAATTCATAGAGATGGCTTGGTGTCTGCAACTCAGGCAGTCGGAGGTTCCTCTTCCTTTAATGTTCAGATGGGTCAGCCCTCTCTGCTGGCACTTCCAGTCCATCCTCCACAGCCAAAAGTCATACATTCTCAGGCATTTAGGTTGGTGGTTTTACATGTGGGAACATACACCAAATTCTCCTCCCTTGTAGTTTAAAGATCTCAGAATGAAAATTTTACATAAAGGTTTGGAATACAGCGTTTTCCATTTGTATCCCAGAAGGACGAGTACACCACCTCCCTCTTTATTTTTTTTTAAACCTTTATTTTATTTTTTTTAGAAATTTTTTATTTTTATTTCTTGATGGTATGAATGTTACTGTCTGCAGCAAGTTTGTGCACCCGTGTCGTGCAATGCCTGTGGAGGTCAGAAGAGGGTCTCGGATTCCCCTGGAACCATGGAGTTCTCCTGGATTGGAGTTTCAGACGGTCTTGGCCGCCATGTGGGTGCTGGGGATCGACCGGCTGGTCCTCTGTACGAGCAGTCGGCGCTCTTAACCACTAGGCCATCTCTTCCAGCCTAAATTTTTATATTTTTGACCTATAGATGTCTAAGTTGTATTATACAAACCCATAAACAGGAACCAAGGCCTAATTTTTCATCTAAATTCACTCAAACTATATATCATTGACTGTATGTTATTAACTTGGGAATAACTAAATTAATTCCTTTAATTAAATTATCCTACACGTAAAAGAAAATGTTACAATTGGTGATACTGTCTTAACATAGAAAAATATAGAGACCGTTTGTGTACCTTAACCCCAATATTATTGTTGGAAATTCCATACAAATTATAAATAAAACCAATGAAAATTTATATTCCCATTAGTTCAATTATATTACCACTTTCACCAAAACCCTCAACCAAATTTAATCTAAACATTTTACTAGTTCTTAAAATATCTGGCCGGAGAGATGGCCTAAGCGGTTAAGAGAGCGCCGAGCCGTCCTACGAGGGACCTGGATTCGATCCCCAGCACCCACATGGTGGCGCGAGAACCGTCTGAAACTCCAAATTCCAGGGAGAACTCCAGTCCAGCTTCATACACATTCCGAAATAAATAAAATTTAAAAGAACTTTGATAAACAAATATCCTATACTATGTAGACAAAGCTTGGCCAAAGTTGAATACCTGCCAAATAAATTTTATCCAAAATACACTTTGTTCTTTACAACTATATGACTAGACTATGACTTCGGGAGAGAAATCTAAGTGCCATTAAGTTATATTGTTTTATTTTGTGTTTCTGTATAAATTTCTACTGAATACCTCTCTATATAAATGTTTTTTTTTTTTTTTTTTTTTTGTCTTTTTCAAGACCGGGTCTCTCTGTAGCCCCAACTGTCCTGGCACTCACTCTGTAGGACCCGGCTGGCCTTGAACTCACAAAAGGACCCCCAACCTGCCTTTGCTTCTTAAGTGCTAGGATTAAAAGGAATGCTCCACCACCACCCAGCATTAAATATGTTATTTTTACACTCGACCATTTAAAACTTGCAAACCTAAACAAAGCTCGGATTTTCATGACTATCTTCCTCCAAGCTCTTGGCCTATTCCAGGCCTGGCATGAAAAACCGCTTTAAAGATTTTCAATATCCAGCCATTAATAAAATTTTAATTTAAATTATTATACATTAGTTAATTAAAAAATGGCATATATATGATAATCGAGAATTTTAAAATAATTTAAAAAAAAAAATTTTTTTTGGTTTGTTTGTTTTGCTTTTTTGGTCTATTTTTGAGGCTATGTTCTCCTGTATAGCCTCAGATGGGACCTGGAAGTCACTAGTAGACCAGGCTGGACTAGAAATCAGAGATCCAAATACTTCAACCTACCAAGTGCTAGGATTAAAGGGCATTACGCCACCAAAGCCAGCTTGTGTGTTTTGTTTTTTTTGTTTGTTTGTTTTGTTTTGTTTGTTTGTTGTTTGTGTGGTGTGGGTGTGTGTGCTGTGTGTGTGAGCCATGGAGAACTCTTCTGATATGAGCAGGTCCCAGTGTTAGTCTGCTAAGTGGAATGGGAACACAGTGCCCCACTTTGTGGACCATGTGGGGAAACTGACCCCTCAGCACAGAAGTCAGTTGGTTACTTCCGTAAACCCGACTGAGAGGTACTTCCAACTCAGGTCCTTAGCCTGGGACAACGAGACATGTTTCCCACTCTTGGTGGTGACTTTCCACCTGCTCAGAGCCGAGACAGGAATTTCACTCATGACACATCAGCTACCCCGGTTGGTGGTCCGCAAAGGGAGCCCTTTTCCATACCACTGGCCCCCCAAATTAACTTGGCCGGCCTGAACAAAAGCTACCCAGATTGGTGGTCCCCTCTGGGAACCCCTTTCCAACCCACTGGCTACCTGAAAGAAATGAAAGCTTGTCTTAGCCTGATGCATGCAATTAATTTAAATAAATGGGGCTGGAGAGATGGTAGCGGTTAAGAGCGCCCCGACTGCTCTTGAGGACCCGAGTTCACTCCCCAGCACCACAGGTGGCTGAGAAATCCACGCAACTCCAATCCAGGAGAACCCATTACAGGCGGATCTTGACACCTGCTTCTGACCCTTTCCATGGCCATTTCACGGAACACGGTTGCACAGACTTACATGCAGAAGTACATTCATAACACATAAATTAAAAATAAATAAATAAAATATTTTTAAATTGCAGGGAATTCCATAATGCTGTTAATGGGAATTCACAATTTTTTATATATTTATTTATTTATTTATTTGTTTGTTCATTTATTTACTTTTATTTTTATTTTTGGTCTTTGAGACAGGGTCTCCCTGTAGCTCCCAGCTGGCCTGGGACTCACTTGTAGACCAGGCTGGCCTTGAACTCACAAGTATCCACCTGCCTCTGCCTCCCGACTTGTGCTAGGATTAAAGGCGTTTGTCACCACGCTCCGGCCAAATTTTTATATTTTTTTATTTTTTATTCCCAAACACCCAAAATAACTTAACACTCTATACAATGAAAACCTTGGTTGCATCTTTGTTTCACATGTTGAAAGGGTGTTGTAACAGGAACGGGGCCCGTGTTGATCCATTAAGATGTTCAATGAGGCGGCTGGAGACAGAGCCTAGCGGTTAAGAGCAATGAATGCTCTACATGAGGACCCGGGTTCGATCCCCAGCACCCACCATGGTGGCTAAGAACCATCTTTAACTCAAATTCCAGGAGAACTCCAGTTCCAAGTGAATCCGAGACCCTCTTCGACCTCCACGGCATTGCTGACATGGGTGCACAAACTTAATGCAGACAGTACATTCATTACACACAACTAAAGATATAAAATTAAAAAAAAAAAAAAAAAAAAAAAAAAAATTTTTTAAATTTTTAATAGCTAACCCATAAACTTTGTTGAAACTGAATTATGTGTTGGCTGTTTAAATATAAATCTGTGTCTTGAAAAGGAAGGGCCCCAGTTCCAACTCAGAAGCAATGTTTTTACTGGCTTTATAGCTGTTAAAATTAAAATATACTTAGAACACAAGTACAACATCCATACACACATGTGTTCCACATATACCTTCATTACATACACATATACGTACATACATAATAAAGAAGGTTTGTTCGGTTCCACCTGCAAGAGAGGAACGCACATGTTGATGCTCACTGAGAAACATAAATTTTTTCAATTTGTCATCGGGTATTTTACCTAATTAGACATAAATGTCCCCAGTTAGCACCCAAAAGAGCTGAGATCTATATGCCACATTTTAGGCCCATTCCCAACCACTATCCCTAAAGTTTCTACTCCTATTCTTTTCCTACCCTGTCCCTACTGGTTAACTATCCCCAGGCTGTCCCTGTGCTAAGTCTAACTGTCCCTATGCTATTACAAATCTAAGATTGAGGATTCCCAAAAACAGACAGGCCAAAGTTGTTTGTAGTCTGGAACTGATTTATTTTGTCTTATTATTAATGACTTTGGAAGAATAATAATTATCTATAATCATGACAACAATCACAATAGTTATAACCATTATTAATTATTACCAATTACAATCATTATTGTTAACCATTATTAGCCACAATCATCATTAATAATTATTATGAATTATCAATTGTGCTAATCTATACTCGCCCACAATCAATTAACCAAGTTTTGGACCTGAATCTATGATCAATATTATTAGTAATTATATTCAACAATATACTAATTATAACTATTAATAACATTACCAACAATAATCAACAAAAATGATCATTAAACTGAATAAATGCCCACACTATAAAACCCCCAATTTAAAATACTGTTAACACTTAGGGGTAAACAACAAACATTTTTTTTTTTTTTTTTAATGTGAATCTCTCTTTTTTTTATAGTTGGCTCTAATTAGATTTAACTTGTAGGGCTTTAATGAATTAAAAGCTAGGATTACCTTGCATTCACTCCACACAACATTCTACATTTGAACATGGGCTTTTTACAAGGAAACATAAATACAGGACCCAAGCCAGGAGGCCCATGGTCTGGAGGGGAATTGGATCGGTCTCTCTGAGCAAAGCAGAGCTTGCAGTTTCCTCACGCCGTGCAAAGCCACATGCTTCCCACAAGATTCACCCTTCTATCCACTGTAAAACCAGCCGGATGAGAAGGCTTCTACCGCAACCAAGAAAGACTAGAATCAGGGGAGTGATGAGAAGAAAGTAGGAGAAAAAGGCAAGATTTAGAAGTATGCATACCTAATTTGTTAAGGTTTCCTCTCTGACCCCAATGGGCGCAATTTGTAGGGGAGTCTACATTAATCCCAGGTGCGACTCCATGTTTTTTTGGGGGGAAAAACACGTGAGGAAAGCATCACCACTTGGACGCATGTTAAGTTCAAATGCAGTAGCTGAGTTTTATTCCAAAATTTCTGGTTATATAGACAGCATGGCTCAACTCCCAGGGCCAAACCTTTTTGTCAATCCTTTTTCAATCACTATTCTCCCACCCCATGGGGTGGCCAGGGAGTCCCATTGGTTTCGAATGCGACCCATCTTAACTAAATTTTTCCCACTGAATGTAGGTAATGAGTACTACCCATTCATGCATTTTGCCCTACCTAAAGGATCAGACGAGGCCATCACGTCACCTGGAACCGGAGAAGATGTGGACAGTTGTTAGTCACAAAGTGAGTGCTGGGGGAACGAGCCTGGGTACTCTTCGAGAGCAGCCAGTGCCCTTAACTACTAAGCCATCTCTTCCAGCTCCATGCCATACATTTTCATTGTTATTAGAAAACAGGGTCACACTATGTATCCGTAGCTGGCCTGGAACCTTTATGAAGGACCAGTGTGGCCTCACATTCACGAGATCATTGCTACTCCTATCCAGGTGGCTGGAATTTAAAGGTAGCCACGCTAAGCCTGTGTAAACTCTGTCCCATTTTTTTTTTTTGGTCTTTGGAGACAGGGTCTTTTCCGTAGCTCCAGCTTGTCCTGGAACTCACTTCCATCGACCGGCTGGCTTGAACTCACAAAGATCACCTGCCTCTGACTCCCAAGTGCTAGGATTAAAGGATTTTTTTTTTTTTTTTTTGTCCCCTTTTTTTTTTTTTTTTTTTTTTTTTTAAATGTGAGGACGGACACAGAGTCCTTGGAGCATTTGAGAGGGGAAGGGATAAGGACACTTAGCCAGCAATTTCTATAAATCATTAAGAAGATTGCTGAGCTAGAAACTTGGAGGCTTCATGCAATGCCATGTTAGGGAATTCTCTACAATGCCAGCTGTCTGTAGCTAGTGCCAGATGCTTGGAATACTCAAAAGACAGACATAGCCAAATCTGGTGCCACAGGTTTGTAAGTCTAGCCACTAGGGAGGCTGAAACAGGGGTATTGTGAATCCAAGGTGAACTTGGGCTCCGTAAATGAGTCAAAGCTATGTTGGGCAACCTTATGTGTAGACCTTGTTTCAACAAGACAAAAAAGCAAACGAAGGGAGCATAGCTAGGCAGAAACTTCTGAGCAGTCGGAAGGTTACTAGTTGTCATCCCCAAATATGGGAAAACAAACAAAAAACTTATACAGGACTGCTTGAAACTATTCAGGTGTATTACTTCATCTAAGTAATGCTTAGACCTTTTCAGAACAGGCATTTATTTGTGTGTTAAAGGTTTTTATGTCCCTCCAAAAATTTCCCATTAGAACTTAAATCTCAGGTGATTGCATTTAGATGGAGGCCATCCAGAGCTGGTTGAGTCATGAGGACTACAAACCGTTAAAAGGATGAGTTCCTTCATAAAATCCCTGGAAGAAACCAGCTTGACCCTTGCCGTTCTACCTTTTGCTGGGTGAGATATTGCAGGGAAGCGCTAACCTATGAAACATGACTCTGTTGGCTCCTGTTGGATTCTTAGGGTTCATGGTGCCTTCTGTACCATGAGAAGCAAATTTCTGTTCTTTATAAACTACCAGTCTTAATTTAGTATAGTAGCACAAATATATTAAAATGAGGTACTTATTCCCAGTTTTAGTTACTGGCAGTTAACCCCAAAGTAAAAAAACTCTTCACACGGGAAGCTCTCAGAACTACATAATTCTAAATTGTAAAAACGTTGTGCCATTCTGAGATCATGGTGAAATATCACACATCCTGATTCACTCCCTCCAAATGGGGAGTGGAATCTTCCTCTGTTCAGCATACTCAAAGTGTGATACTACCCTCGTGTTCTATATGCGTGCTAGAGAATGATCATGATAGTTCTGCTTCAGGCTTGTTATTTGTTGTTTGTTTATGCGTAGGGCTTTTTGTCAGAAGGTCTAATTGGACTTGGTCTGGCAAAATTCATTACTGTTAGACCAGGCTGCCTTGAACTATATTTCAGACTATGCGCCTCTGCTCCCCCACACCAGCATCGGATTTTTTTCTTTATTTGGTCTTTCGAGAAAGGGTCTCCCCTTAGCCCCCCTGCCTCATTTGACACACTCGATTACCCTACTGAGCAGAGATGAGAAGAGAGAGAGAGCTGAAACTCACTCTTCGGACCCAGGCTGGCCTTGAACCTACAAAGGATCTTGCGACCTCTGCATCCAAGTAGCAGGATTAAGGTGTGTGCACCCACGACCGGCATGCTAGTGATTTTTTATTATATTTTTTTTGGTACAAGATTGTTACTAATCAAATATAGAGCCGTGTCTCCTACCCTACCTCCCCACCCCACAAGAGCTCTTAGATTCTGCCGAATATGTTTTTCATATTTTTTCTCAGTCTCTCTCAAAATTTCTCATAGTGGATAGTGAATGTTTGAAAGAAGTTCCTCATTTTCAGTCAGTTCTTTGACACACTCTTTTCTGTTGTTTGTTGTTGTGTTGCTTCTTCCACTATGCATTGTTTTCCCAACTGCTTCGGACAAAAGTTCAAGGGGCTGTGCCCAAGAAATTTGGTCGCTTCACCCATACCTAAAATGAGGGTTTAAATGTACATTGGCTCTATCATCCACAGATGAGAGATACCATTCAGTTTTTTTTTTTTTTTTGTTTTTCTGGCGGACTGTGTTACTTCACTTACATCGTCTCTTCTAGTTCCATCCATTTTTTTTTTTTTTTTTTTTTTTTTTTTCAGTTTCTTTTTTTAATTTTCATATGTGTATGAATTGTACTGTCTGCATGGAGGTTTGTGCTACCCATGTTGTGCACTGCTGCGGAGGTCAGACGAGGGTGCTCAGATTCCTCTGAAACTGGAGTAAAGACAGTTTTTAAGCCTGAAATGTGGGTGCTGTGGATTTGAACCCAGGTCCTCTGCACGAACAGTTGGTTGCTCTTAACCACTAGGCCCATCTCTCCAGCCTCCGATGTAATCTTTCTTTACTGTTGAATATGAACTCCTTTGTTTTTTGTGTAGCATGTTACCACATTCTTCTTTTCTATCATCCCACTCATCCTTGGTTGAGGGGCACTTGGGTCTGGTCCAGCTTTTGCTATTGTGAAGAGGAGCCTAGCCATAAACCGGCTTTGTGCATGTCTATCTCGTAGTTAACGATGAGTCTTTTGGGTATATCACCAGGAGTGGTATAACTGGTCTGGGTGGGGTAAGCCTCATTTTGAGTCTTTCAGGGTTTCTCCACATTGCTTTCCATAGTGGTTGTAACAAGTTACATTCCACCAGCAGTGGATATGAGTGTTCCCCTTTCCCAACAAACTCTCCCGTACTTGGTATTAATTGTTTTCTTGATCCTAGCCAGATTAAGATGCTATCTTAGCCGGTGGGTGGTCACGCCTTTAATCCTAGCACTGGGATGGCCAGAGATGCAGGTGGATCTTGTGAGTTCAAGGTCCAGCCTGGTCTACAGCGTTGCGTTTCCAGGACAGCTGGGCTACAGGGAGGACCCTTGTCTCAGAAAGACAAACAAAAAAAAAAAAAAAAGATGATATTAATAAAGTGGTTTAATTGCATTCCTAATTTCTTTTTTTTTTTTTTTTTTTTAGTGGACATCTGAAATTTCTTAAGCTTTTTAGCCATCTCTAATTCCTTACGGGTGAATTCTCTGTTCAGCTTTTTTTGCACCATTCTATGAGTGGTGTCATTTGTTTTTCTTCTTCTTGTTTTTTGAGTAGTTAATACTCTGGTCAATTCAATGCTTGTCAGCTGTATCTGTGGTTGAGGTTTCTTCTCACTCTGTGGGATTTCTATTTACTTCCTTAATTGTTTCTTTTGATGCACAGAAGCTTTTCAGTTAATGAGGTCTTCATTGTCAAATTGTCAAAACCTATTTCTTGTGCAGCTGTTTTCTGATTTAGGAAATCTTTTCATACACTTGCTTGCCAACCTTTTTTCTTTCATCGCCTTCAGAGTTTTGGGTTTTCCTGTTGCAGGTCTTGATCCCACTGGAGTTGACTTTTGTTACAGGGTGAGAGGTAGGTGTTTAACTTTATTCTTTTACAAGTGGTGATCCAGTTTTGCCAACATGACTGGTTGAAATGCTGTCTTTCCTCCGTTGTGTCTTCTTGGTCCTCTTGTCAAATATGATGTGGCTGAAATGAAATGTCTGAGCTCAGTTTGGATCTTTAGTTTTGTTCATTGGTCAACCGGTCTGTTTTTGTGTCCAGTACCAAGCATTTTATGACTAAAGCCCTGTAGTATAGTTTGAATGTCTGGTATAGAGTCTCCCCGTATTTGCTCTTTTTGATCCGGGTTTGCTTTGGGCTTTGTTCTGGGTCTTTTTTTTTCCATATGAAATTTAAGGACTTTTTTCCCAAGTTTATGAAGAAATTCTNAACCTACATGCAGACAGTACATTCATACACATAAAAAAATTGAATAAAAAAAGCAAGCCAAGCATAAAGTACAGAAGCCATGCAGAATGAGTTAGTTTTTAAGCAACCAGGTACATGCTGACCTGTTCTCAAAACTCCTGTCCCTATTCACTTGAATTAAATGTTTCTTTTATTCCCATACTGTTTTAACTTCTGAACTCAGCTGCAGTTCATATACAGTGTAGCTATGGGCAGTCTTGAGGTGCCTTACCACTGACTTTTCAGAGAGGAGTTGCAGAAGATGAGACACACAAACGTTAAGATTTGAGCTCTTCATAAGGGCTCACAGCTCCCTGTCTTTACAATAGTCACATATAGGACTTTGGTGAGGTTTGAAGCTACTACCTTATCACTGGGTAGTTTTAGAGGGGCATGACAGGATCATAATTGATAAGGTAAAAGTCTAGTACACTGGATACAGGAAGGCGGGATATCTTTAAATACCGTTGTTCAGTTTGAGTTCTCAGGCAATCAATCTGTGGGGAAATGAATGAGGCCTTCCACAAGGTCATAAATATTCAGACCTTGAGACTAGGTCATTGTTATTTTGTTTTGTATTTTATTTATTATTATTATTGTTGTTATTATTAATTAGTCTCTTTGAGACCTTGCAAATCAGTAGTTAACAAAGCTATTCCTGGATGATTCTAAAGGACAGGTGGGCTACCCAATTGGGTCTACCTTTTGTTCCCACCCTTCTTTTCTCTTGTTTTTAAATCTGCAGTTTTGTTTATTTCATGTGCTTTTATTTGCAAGTAAGCTTAATTATTGTAGGAAGAAAGTTCTAAATGAGCTAACAAATGAATAAACAGAATCTGCTTTCTCACTTCTAATGCAGTTTTTGAACTTGAATCACATCCTTTTTCATTGTTTAGGTTTGTGTTTACTTGTTTTGACTGTAGAACTTAAACTTATTATTATTATTATTATTATTATTATTATTATTATTTTACATTTATGTGCATGTGGACCTGTGAGCACCAACTTTCAGGTGCACAGAGAGGCCAAATGAGGGCATCTGATCCCCTCTGAGGTACTACCTAACATGGGTGCTGGGAAAGGAACTTGGGTCCTTTAAAAGAACAGCAAGTTCACAGCTGTCACTCTAGCCCATGACCTTAAACATTTTAAAATGTGCTTATTTTTGACTAGGTGACATGTTCAGAAGCCAAACAGTATAAGCTAAGTTTCCTTCTACTTCTTTTTTATTTTTATTTTTATTTTTTTTAAATATTTTTTAATTTTTAATTTATTATTATTATTTTTAAGTGTATGAATGTGCTATCTGCATGTAGGTCTGTGCACCTGTGTCTTGTGATGCCATGGAGGTCAGAAGAGGGCATCAGATTCCCCTGGGACTGGAGTCCAAGACCGGTGTTTTTTTGTCAGCTGGCCATGGGTGGGGGGTGCCTGGGGGAATTTTGGAATTTGGGGTTCCCCTCCTGCAGAGCAGTCCAGTGATCTTAACCAACCTAGTCCCCACCAATCTCTCCCAGCCCCCTTCCCGTTTTTTTTGTATTTTTTTTTAAGACAAGGTCCCCTCCAAATGGGTAACTTTGGGCTGGCCCCCTGGGTTCCCCCCCCCAGCCCTTGCCCTCTTGCTTCTAAGGCGCTTGGGATTAAGGGTGGGTTAAAAATTTCCACACCTCAGACCTAAGTGAAAACTTAAAACTTCCCCTGTTTTTCTGCCCCCTGGTAAACTCCCAGGCCCCTGTTTGTCCCTTTTCCCAGAAAGGTTTTACAAATGACCAGTGACTTTATTTTTCCTCTTCCCAGAGATTGGGGCCATTTGCTCATTGAATGGGGCCCCAAAATAATGTTATATATTTTTTGTTCTCGTCGTTTTGTTGCTCGTCCCCTTCTCCATCTCCTCCCCTCCCGTCTCCTCTCCTCCATCCCTCCTCTCCTCCCCTCCTTTCCTTCATCGCTCCTCTCCTCTCCCCCCTCTCTCTCCTCCTTCCTCCCCTCGTTCATCTCTCTTTTGAGGTAGAAGAGCCTCTGGTTTTTTTGCCACAGGATGGGCTTTTTGAACTCTCCAATTATGTAGCCCTTTTTTGAGCTCCCTGAGTGCTAGAATAACCAATTTGGCATGTGGTCCCAAACCCAGGCCCCCCCCAGGCTTGTCCAGTTTTATGTGGGTTGTGGGAGTATATTGGCCCCTGCTTGTATGTAGGTGGTAAAATCCCTGTCCCTCCTAAACAATGCCCCCTAAAGAGGTCAAGAAAGAGGGACATTGGGGACTCCCCCATGAACTGCCAGTTTACGGGACTTGTGTGTTGGTTTTGTAGCCTACCCAAATGTAGGTGGGGCTGGGAACTAGACCTAAGGGTTTCCCTCCGTGCAAAAGAAAGCAAGGTTTCCCTCCTTAATGGCTGAAGCCATCTCTTGCCCCCAGCCACCTCCATCCCCGTTTTTTTTAAAAATTTTAAGTTAAGGTATAATATGTTGGGTGGGTTTGTGTGGGGTGAGTGCAGTGCTTCACCATGGACCAAACCCAGAAGGCTGGAATTTTTACCAAAGCATTCCCTGTTGTTCAGGCAGACCCAATTGTGGAAAGGCCGAGTTTTAACTTTGGGGTCCACCCCCCACTGGAGAGCAAGCAAACCTACCTGCCTCTGGAACTGCCGTGACCCATTCCCTTCCCTTTCCTCCAGCCCATTCCCTTTTCTCTTTTTTCTAATTTTCCTCCTTTTTCTTTTCCTCTTCCTTTTTTTAAATTTTTAATTTATTTATTATGTTTTTCTTTTCCCTTTTTTTTTTTTTTTTTTTTTTTTTTTGCCCTTTTTTTTTCCAGACAAGGGGGTCCCCTCCAGGGTCCCGCCCCTGTAAAGCCCCCCCAGCTGTCCCCCCGGGAAAACTTCACAGATGTAGACACAGGGCCGGGCAGGCCTGGCCCCCCCTTTGAACTCCAACAAAGATGTCCCCCCCCCGCCTGCCCCCCTCTGCCCCCCCTCCCAAAGTTGCTAGAATGTAAAGGGTGGTGGGCGCCAACCCAACCAACCCATTCCCCCACTTTTTCTCTTTCTTTTTAAAGATAAGGAAACCAGCTGGGGGGGATAAGACAAAAAAAAAAAGAGGTTGTAAAAGAGCCCACTGGAGGAGGAAAGAACCCCCGCAAAATTAAATAATAAAATTAAATAAAAATAATAAAGGAACCAAGTATGTGGCTGCTTGGCCCCTGGCATTTCCACTTATTGGGTAACAACAACCACCAGCTGGCCTTGAGGGCTTTCCGGGATCCCCCTCCCCGCTGCCTCCTTTGCCGCCCTCAAAGGTGTTGGTTTATTGGGGAAACAGGTAAAAATGAGGCCCACCACATCTTGAGTTTATTTATTTTAATTTATTTATTATGTTATTTATTATTTTTATGTGTTTTTTATTTAATTTCCCTGTGGAAGGACCAATTTGTTGGTTGTGAGTGTGGGATACAAAGGGTGGAGGTCAAGAGAGACAACCTGGATTGCCAAGACTTTTGCCTTCCCATCTTTGTTGTTTTTGGACAGGGTTGTGGTAAGCGCCCATGGTTCCATTGGTCTTATCCTCCACTGGGAGCAAAACTTGAGACTGCCAGATTATGTGGGGCCCAGTAACAACCAAAACTGTACATGGGAATTCAAACTGAAGGTCCCCTCAGCCTGTGTATGGCAAAGCAACAATTACCCAACAAGTTAATTCTTCCAAGGCCCCTATTTTTTTTTGTACTTTAAAAACAAGGTCTCCATATAGCCCCCACGCTGGGCCCCCCTTAAAAAAACTTGGCCCCCTTCTGTAAGAATAAGGAAATAACATAAACCTCCCTTTTTTTTTTTCTTTTTTTTTAATTTTTAATTTTATTTATTAATTTTTTTATGTGTTTCATGGAGTGGTACTGTTCCCCCCCCACGCATGGTAGGTTTGGGCAACCCCCCGTGGTATTGCCATTGCCCATCGGAGGTTTTTAGCAAGAGGGGATTGGTTGTTGCACTTCCCCCCTCAGCACTAGCGTTTTTGAAGATGTTTCTCAGCCCACCATGTGGGTAAACTGGGGAATCCGAAACCCCAGGGTCCTCTGCAAGAGCAGTTTTTTTTTTTTTTAAGAAATCTAGATCCGTGTTCCCACCTATTCCCCCCCCCCAAATTTTCCCCCCCCCCCCTTTTCCTTTTTTGTTAAAATAGTTTTTAATTTTTTTTTTTTTTTGTTGGTTAAAAATATGGGTTAAAAAAAGAAAGGCTTTTTGTATCCTTGTAAGTGCAATCTGGTGGGGGGGTCCCATCAATGCCCAAATGGGAGGTCCAAGGGTTTTGGAATCCCCCCCCTGGAAAATTTGGGAGTTTTACAGATGGCTGTTCGCCTGCCAATTGGGGAAGCTTATGAAATTGAACCCTGGTCCCCTCCCTTGCCAAGATGAAAAAAACCAGTTGCCTCCCCTTAAACTTGCCCTTGAGTTCCAATCTCCTTCAACCTGGAACCCCTGTATCCTTCCTGATCCTTTCTTGTCCCCAACTCACTCTTCCTAAAGCTGCCTGGGAATTATTTGGTTGGGAACCACAAGGCCCTAAACCTTCAGGAACAATGTTTTTTTTCAAAAATAAATAATAAAATAATGCCCATCCATAACCTTTTTCTTCCCTTTCTTTACAAGGTTGGGTTGGATAAAAAATGCGCTACTTTCTTTTGAAGTTAGGTGCCCCAGGTACCTGGTGGTTTTTATAGGGTTTTCTGTTCCTAATAATACTTCTGCAGGTTTGGTGAATTTAGTGGCAATTGGGATATTTGACACAAGGAATGTGTCAGGCTGCCAAAAATGGTTTCATTGGGGTAAAGAATGCTTGCGTTTGCCAGTACCCTGCTGAACCCAGCTCGTTTCTGAGACCCACATGGTGGAAGGACAGACCAACTCCCCACAAAATTGTTCTCTGATCTCCACAGGAGAGCTATGGCATCCACATCCTTATCCTAATCAATAGATGTAAAAGTAAAGCCTACTATTTGCCCAGTACTTTACAGAGAACCTTGACACATGTTGACTATATGATGGAAGTAATAGTGATAGCTGTTTCACAGGGTTATTTGGAGAAAGAAATATCAGCAAACAGCACACAGGAAACATCTCATAGTATGGTTATTACTGTACTGTCCGCAATTCTCATGTACAGATTTTAGATGAGGAAATTGGTTGGGAGAGGTAAAATAATTGCCTTTGTGGGGGGTCAAATCTGTTGAAGCTCAGCTCCATTTGAACATAAAAAAAGTCCAATAAACAATTTTATTTTATTGTATTGTTTTATTTTATAATTTATTTTTAATTTTATTTATCCCTTTTTTTTGAGACAGGGGTCACTCCCTCCCCTCCCGCCCCTCCAGTTTAAGCTGGGGCCCCCTAAGACCCCTAGGTAAAGACTAGGCTGGTCTTGAACTCACAGATACCAGCCTGGCTCTGCTTCCTGAGTGCTGGGATAAAGGCATGTGTCACTATGCCCACCTCATATTTTTAGATAGGGTTTTGTATGCTGACCTCCCTATGTAGCAGAGAGTGGCCTTGAAGTCATGATGCTCCTGTGTTCACCATCCAAGTACTGAGATTATAGAGTTATACCAACACAACCTGGCTGAACTTTCATAGTTGTTTTGTTTTTAGACTGGGTCTTGCTGTGGCCTGGCATTCACTATGTTGCTCATCCTGGCCTTGAAATTGCAACAGTCCCCCAGTTTCAGCCTCTCAGACAAACTTCATACTTTTGGCACTACACACACCACACTTATTCTTTTTCCTCTGGGACTTGTCCTGATTATATTGTTGCCCCTGTTAAAATTAATATTTCCAAATTCTTCAGGGCCCCAAAAGGTTTGTTCGACCTTGGGTTGGTTATCCAGCAGGAATTAAAAAGGGATTTAATAGAGGCAAGACTCTATTACCTAGGAGGGCAGGGTTTTGTGGCTTCTACGTTTTGCCACGTGGCTACAAGGTTGCCCCGGAGACACTGGAAGGATGGAAGCCAGTAGTGCTCAAAAGACTACATTTCCCAGAAGTCAGCGCGCCCTGCGCGCCACGGGACCGCCCGCTACTGAGGTGCGCCTGGCCGTTCGGTCCCTAGCCGCGTTCTTGGCGGCTTCCCTCTTTTCTTCCACCACCTCCCGGCCTCCACTGCTACGCCCGGGCTGGAGCACAGCGGGAACCGGAGCCGCAGAGCGGCGGAACCATGGAGGCCTGAGCCGGCGTGCGCACCCGGTCCGCGGCGCGCCCGCGCTCCCCTGACGCCGCTCTTCCAGCCGAGGCTGGAAGCGGAGTCCGCGCAGCTGACACAGGTGGGCTTCGCCAGCGCGTCCCCGCGGGGTCGGAGTGTTCCGGACGCCGCCCTGGTCCTTGGTGCTGGAGGTGACGGGCGCAGGAGGGACGCGTCCCTCGAGGGTGGGGCGGCTCAGGGCTGCGCTGAGCCACCTCCGGGGTAGGGCCCGGGGCTGTTAGATCCGGGGGAGAGGACTGGGGGCGCCCGGGCGGCGGCCTGGGGGCTGCGGTCAGGCTTCCGGAAAGATGGGCTGACGTGGGTTTGACAAATGGGCGTGTGATAGGCAGGGCGAGTAAACAGCGGGTGTTATGTGAGTCTGACACAACACCCTTTTATTGCGATCTAATTCACATACTATAAAATTCATCCTTTGAAAGTACCACCAAAGTGCAGCTTGTTAGTTTAGACTGTTCGTATGGTCGTGCTACCTTACCAGTAACTTCTGAACATTTTATCTCCATCCTCCTCTTCTTCACCCCTTGCAACTGTCACTCTATTTTCGGTCTCGAGGTGGATTTGCTTGAGTCATTGGGCTTTAGCTGAAGGGTGAAAGGGAGCAGCAGTGGGTTTTTAGCGAAGCACATCAAAGTACTGAGTAACTGCAAGGCGAGGATTGTAAGAGGGCTAGCTAGCAAAGACTGACTGGGGCAGGTGGAGTGAGATTCTTGAAAGTCTACAAGCGAGGGTGATGACCAGGTCCTGTGGAGAGGTGCTGGGCAGAAACATAAGAAGATGGGAGTGGAGCCTGTGGGGAGTAGTTCAGCCTTCCAGAAGAAGCAGATAGTTGGGTGACAGAGGAACTAGGGGTGGAAGAGAAGAAATCTATAGAAGTAGGTGAATGGTAAGATCAGAGAATGAAGTTTATGAATATATGGATTTCTAGAGTGATTATCCTGCTCTGGAGTTTTTAGTCTAGATAATCTTGGGAAACTGGGAGACTGAGCAATGTGAATATTCCCATCTGGAACTAGACTTTAAGAGGTTAGTTAGGAGACTTGGTTAAACTCATAAAGTTAGCAAATAGGGCAGAGTAAGTTGAGACTGAAGAAGAATTGATGAAACCAGCAATTGCAAGGTAATTAAGTGTCAGAGAATTGAGATTGAGCTGTGTTAGTAGGAAAGAGATTCAGCTACTAAATCCATCTGTATTGGTTTGTAGAAAAGTTCACACAGGCTGGTAGTTTAGTTCAGTGGTAGAGCCCTTGCCTACTATATACAAGCCACTGGGTCTGATCCTCAGTTTGAGCATCTTGAGGGAAAAAAGTAATAAATAGTGAAATAAGATGATGTATTCTCATGTACCCCTTACCCAGCTCTAACAATAATGACCACATGCCAATTTAATTTAATCTGTGTTCCTGTTCATGTCTTTTTCTCACTCATTATTTTAAAGCAAACTGTAAATGTGCCATTTTAATAATACCTGCAGAAGATTGATATTGGTCACTTTTTAATATAAATAAAATAACATTGTCATACTTATAAGAATTAATAGCAAGCTCGCCAGGCGTGGTGGCGCACGCCTTTAATTGTAGCACTTGGGAGACAGAGGCAGGCGGATCTTTGTGAGTTCAAGGCCAGCCTGGTCTACAGAGCAAGTTCCAGGACAGCTGGGGCTACAGGGAGACCCTGTCTCAAAAAGACCAAAAAAAAAAAA
>VZQC01001095.1:6698077-6709343 GCA_009823505.1 Rhizomys pruinosus | reverse complement strand
AAAAAAAAGAAAAAATTTGTTTACTTAAAATTTTATTATACTTTATAATTACATAATTTTCATGGTCAATGACAAAAATCCAGAGCAAACTGTATTCATGTAACTATTTTGTAGGCCATAATCTACAATCTGCTCTTTCCTCTTTATACTTATATATTTGTGCATATTTTAAATAATAATGTTAGATGCGTGCATCATAGTGTATGTATTCACATACATATGTACATGTGCTTTTTGGTTTTAGCAGTAATAAATTTGTCTTCAACCTGTAAAAAAAAAAAAAAAAAAAAAAAAAAAAAAAAGGCAGCACTGTGAGAAATCAGCGCCTCCTGGTGGTAGTTTTTTCTAGATACAGAACCACAACCACCAATAGCTGGAATCAATTGTACAGAGAGGCAAGTTCCAAAACCTGAACACTTAACAATTTTATGCAAAGTCTGACTCATTAATTCTTTCTCTTTGTCCATTATTCCCAGGAAAAGCACAGAAGTATGTTCATGTATTAACAGTAATAAAACTGAATTCTCTTTAAAAGACTGCTCTGTTGGGGCGGGAGAGATAGCCTAGCAGTTAAGAGCACCAACTGCTCTTGCAGAGGACCCGGGTTCGATCCCCAGCACCCACATGGTGGCTAAGAACCATCTGTAACTCCAATTCCAGGAGATCTCCAGTTCCAGGGGAATCCAAGACCCTTTTCTGACCTCCATGGCATTGCACAACACGGGTGAATAGACCTACATGCAGACAGTATATTCATGCACATAAAAAAAAAAGACTGCTATGGTAAAAGCCAAAATAAAGTTCATTTGTAAAGTCATATCGTGAGTTGTGTGAGCTAGCAGCAACTGTGAACTCACTGGAATATGACTGTCTCACAATTAGTTGACCCTAACTCTTCTCAAACTTTTCCTCAACAAATAAATTCTGAAAATAACCATGTAATTAGAAGAAGTCTGCCTGCCACTGGGCTTAGCCTCCATTTCCTCCTGGTTGTGAGCTGAATGACATCGACAGAGCAGAGGCAAAGAGGCATATAATCAATTCTTATGGTGTAAAATCAAAGAGATCAGAGCCTTCACAGCATGGCGACAGCTCTGCAGAGGCCTACATCATGAGAGCTGAAGTAACAGAGTCCAGCAAAGGTTAAAGCTGAGACAGCCATGAGGCCTGTCTTGACAGCTTTCGGCAATGCATCCCCATGAACATAGTAACTACTTGTCCAGTACCCTAGTAGCTATAGAGAGTGAGGACTGCAGCCAGGGAGTAGTCCACTGCAGAGCAAGGGTTGAAATACCCAGCTGGGAACAGGCCCAAGAGCAGAACACTCAGAACCCTCTCACTAAGTGTCCAGTGGAGAGATGCAGCCTTGGAACCAGCCTGGCGGCAGGGAGACAGGTGAATGTGCTGTGTGTCATGACATCCAGGGATGGGCTGGCCCTGGAGAAATGCTGAGACAGAAGCAGGTCTGACCTCTGGGCTCTGGAGTAACAGAGCTTGGCCACTGTGGCCACTGCGGCCACCGCACAGGATGCCCAGCCATAAGAGTACCACTTTTGAGGGCTCAAGGTCATCTAACAACCTGGAAGCAGTTATGTGGCAAATGCCCAAAATATTTATTTTTATTTTATGTATCTGAGTGTTTTGTCTGTATGTAAAAGTCCTCCCAGGGAGGTCAGAAGAGGGTGTTGGAGTCCCTGGAGCTGGAATTACAGGCAGTTGTTAGCTACCATGTGGGTGGTAGGAATTGAATCTGGGTCCTCTGCAGAAGTAGCATGTACTTTTAGCTACTGAGCCATCTTTCCAGTCTTTCTATGAATTTTAAAATTTGTCTTCTGATTTTTCCAATGACTCATCATCATTAATGTGTTGTTTAATCTCCCAAGAGATTGTGTATTTTCTGTAGTTTCTCTTACTGGATGTTTCCAGTTTTATTCCACTGTGACCAGACAGAATGTAAGCAATTACTTCAGTTCTTTTATATTCGGTAGAGCTTGGTTTGTGATTGAGCATGTGGACTACTTTAGAGGAAGTCCCATGTGCTGCTGAGAAAAATGTGTTTTCTATCTGTTAGAGTAATAGTCTCTAGATACCTGTTAAGTCTATTTGATCTATATTGCAGTTTAACTCTGAATTTTCTATGTTGATGACCTGTCTGTAGATGAGCACAGGATATGGAAATCTCCATTTTTGTATTTGTTTTGTGAAATTGGGAGATCCAACATTTGTAGCATACATATTTATAATTGTTAGATCTTCTTGATGACTTACTCTCTTTATTGATATGTAATGGCCTTCTTTATTTTTTTGGATTAATTTTGAACTATTTTAGCCAATATCAGAATAGCTTTTGTTCACTTGCTAGATTGTTTTATGTGCTTTGACTCTCAGTGTGCAGGTGTCTTTAGAGTGAGGTATCATAGTAAAAGAGAGCCCAGCCGCTCTGAAAGGCCCAGTAATCCCTTCCCTGACTTTCTGCTTTGTACATGCTTGAATCATCTAGACTTTTGTTGCTAAAACTCCTTCCCCGGAGGAGATGTAAACATAGGAAACCCAGGCACATATTCCACCACTGTGCACTCTCAGGCACCTGTAAGTATGAGGCTTATAGAGCATGAGTGAAAGGTTGTTACAGGAGTGTGGGTGTTCCCCCACAAGGCCACAGTGGAAAGTCTTCACCCATCAATCAGGTGTGGATGGTGATATTTACCCATAGGTACCTGGAGCCCCCTCCCTTACTCTTCCCCACCCTGTGTACTCTAGCCCTTCCCAGAGGACATGGATTGGAAGGTGTGGCCAGAGGTTGTTCAGGTGAAGGTCCCATGACCCTCCCCTTTCCTTCTTTAGTGAGGGATGTCCAACAGTCTACAAGCCCAGTGGTCGTGATTTTTACAGGCCAGCACAGCAAAACTCAGATGGTATCTGTCTGGCTCAGAGGACAGTCCTGTACAACAATTTTGTATTTTATTTATTTATTTATTTATTTATTTATTTATTTATTTATTTATTTATGTATGTGTATGAATGTACTGTCTGCATGCAGGTTTTTTTTTAATTTTAATTTATTTATTATTTATTTATTTTATGTGTATGAATGTACTGTCTGCATGTAGGTTTGTGCCCTGCGTCGTGCATGCCGCGCGCAGAGTCAGAAAGGCGTTTCAGATTCCGCCTGGAACTGAGTTGCGGACATGGGATTACGGACGGTTCTCAAGCTGCCATGTGGGTTGCTGGGGATTGAACCCGTCCTCTGCCAGAGCAGTCGGCTGCTCTACCGCTCAACCTCTCTCCAGCCCCTGCATGCAGGTTTTGCAGCCCAGTTGTCGTGCAATGCCGATGGAGGTCAGAAGAGGGTGATCGGATTCCCCTGGAACTGCGATTACAGAGGGGGTCTTAACTGCTAGGCCATTTCCTCTCCAGCCCACAACTTTGTATTTCTTGAGCACTGTTGTCTTATTTGTAAGAGAGGTTCATCTTTAGACTATTGTTAATAAGTTATGATTTTTTTTTTCCCCAAGCTTTGCTCGACCTGAGCCCCAGCGTCGCTGGAATCTCTGTGTAGACCAGGGTTGGCCTCTTGAACTCACGAGATTTGCCTGCTCTTGTCGGCACAAAGTGCTGGATAAAGGTGTGCACCTCCATGCTTAGCTTGTAAGTTAGTGTTTTTTCTTTTCTTATTTTTTTTGTTTTTTTTTGCGTCTTTTTAAAAAATTTTTATTGTATTCTTTATTGTGATGAGTATACTGTCTGCATGTTAGGTTGGTGCAACCATGTAGTTTGGGCAATGCTGTGACGGTCAGAAGAGGGTGTCGATTCCTCTGGAATGGGAGTTCTCCTGGAATTGGAGTTACAGATGGTTCTCAGCCATTATGTGGGTGCTGGGATTGAACCCGGGTCCTCTGCAAGAGCAGTCGGTGCTCTTTAACCGCTAGGCCATCTCTCCAGCCCCCCCTTTTTAAAATTTTATTTATTTTTGCCCGTGTCGTGCAATGCTGCGGAGGTCAGAAGAGGGTCTCGGATTCTCCTGGAACTGGAGTTCTCCTGGAATTGGAGTTACAGACGGTTCTTAGCCGTCATGTGGGTGCTGGGGATCGAACCCAGGTCCTCTGCAAGAGCAGTCGGTGCTCTTAACCACTAGGCTATCTCTCCAGCCCTCCAGCCCCCTTTTTTTGGTCTTTTTGAGACCGGGTCTCCCTGTAGCTCCAGCTGTCCTGGAATTAGCTATGTAGACCAGGCTAGCCTTGAACTCAGAGATCTGCCTGCTTCTGCTTCCCAAGTTCTGGGATTAAAAGTGTAGCTCAGTGGTACAAAAAGTATGATGTCAATTTTGAACAAGTTTGAATTTTCTTTCCATGTTTTTATAGGTTTTCTTGTGGAAATGCCCATGTGAGGACAAGTTACCTGCCACATAGAAGATGGGCTCGAACAGCAGCAGGATCAGTGATCTTCCTAAAAATGAGTACTTAAAAAAGCTGTCTGGCACAGATTCTGTCTCTGAAAATGACCCCTTCTGGAATCAGCTTTTTTCCTTTTCTTTCCCTGCACCAACTAGCAGGTAAGAGATTACCCAGAGACTGAAAATTCTGATAGAAGTCCTAGTAAGCCTGTTCGATATGCTGTTTTTTTAATGTTTGTTACTCTGTTATCATTGGTGTGCAGGTAGACAATCTAAAATATAGAAAAAATAGGAAACAAGTTGTTTTCCAATTCCACAGCTATGATGGTAGCAGTTTTGTTTGAATCCTTCAGAAACAGTATGAAGTTACTTAAGCTCATATCCCACATAATCTTACAAAATTGTAACGACAGCATACTGTGCTAGTGTCCTCTCCCTTGCTTTTCCCCAGTTAGTGAATGAATTATATATACATATATGAATTATATATATATATTTGAGACAGGGTCTCTCTATATTACCAACTGGCCTGGAATTTCGTATATAGACCAGGCTGGCTTTGAACTCACAGAGATCCTCCTGCCTTTGCTTCCTGAGTGCTGGGATTCACCCAGTTAGTGAATATATCTTTATATGGAATACAAATTTATCTCTACTATGAATTCCTTGAGGTAGAACACTTAGGTCAGAATTTATGTGCATTTATTCCATAAAATCACTTATTTGTTTAAATTTCCTGTCAAAAGTAGTTTTTGGGTTTGTTTTTTTTTTTTGTCTTTTCAAGACAGGGTCTCCCTGTAGCCCCAGTTGTCCTGGAACTCACTCTGTAGACCAGGCTGGCCTTGAACTCACAAAGATTTGCCTGCTTCTGCCTCCCAAGTGCTAGGATTAAAGGCATGTGCCACCATGCCTGGCGGTTTTTTGGTATTTTTGAGACAGGGTCTTCCTTTAGTTCCAGCTGGCCTGGAGCTTGCTGTGTAGACCAAGGCTACACAAGTTCAAGGCTAGCCTTGAACTCACAGAGATCTGCCTGCCTTTGCTGGGATTAAAGGTGGGTTCCCCCACACCTGGCCAAAAGTAGTTTTATTATTAAGAACAGGAGCAGACCAAGACACCTTTTTTCTTTATGTGTATGACTGTTTTGCCTGCATGCATCATTGATTGATCCTCATTGGATCAGTCCACCTGTTCTGGACTCTCTCTTCTTATCTATAGAGCGTTTAACTGCAAGAGGGGAGCTGGCTTGATTCATTGTTACCAAACCTCCTGTTTGGTAGTAACAATGGTTGTGTTTAGCAGCGTGAAGCCCCTTGGAGAGTAATGGGCTCCTTAGGGGGTGAGAAGCACTCCTGCAGGGCTGGGAAAGTTCATCCTGACCTCAGGTGGCTGTGGGAACTAGGAACTCAAGGTGGGAGGGAGTAACTATGGGAACCAGACCTGCTTCAACTAGAGAGTTGCTTAACTCTTTCTGACCTAGTCCTAACATTGGCAAATTTTTGTGTGTGTGTGTGTCTTTTTCAGACAGGGTCTCCCTGTATCCCCAGCTGTCCTGGAACCCACTAATGTAGACCAGGCTGGCCTTGAACTCAGAGATCTGCCTGCCTCTGCTTCCTAAGTGCTGGGATTAAAGGCATGTGCCACCACACCCGGCATTGGCAATTTAATTTACTTTTTTGTTTTTAAAAAATATATTTGTGTGTGTGTGTGTGTGTGTGTGTGTGTGTGTGTGTTTATGTATGTTTGTGTTAGAGGATGGTGTTGGATACCCAGATGATCAGTGATCAACTGCTGAGGAGTCTCTTCCCACTCTTGACTTTTGGTCACTGCCACAGGTATAAAACAATCTATAAACTTATAAAATTGATAGGCATGCATAATAATGTAGAGTAACTAGAATATTGAATTTATAGAGACTAAATAGCTGGACTTTTCAAAAATTTATTTTAATATATTTCATTTTTATTTATTTATTTTTTAAATTTTATTTATTTATTTTTGTATGTGTATGAATATACTGTCTGCATGTAGGTTTATGCACCCATGTCGTGCAGTGCCTCGAAGATCAGAAGAGGGCGTCGGATTCCCCTGGAACTGGAGTTAAAGATGGTTCTCAGCCGCCATGTGGGTGCTGGGGATCGAACCTGGGTCCTCAGCAAGAGCAGTCAGTGCTCTTAACCACTAGGCCATCTCTCCAGCCCCTCATTTTTATTTTTATATATGAGTGTCTTGCTTGCATGCATATATGTGCTCCTGTGTATGGAATGCCTACAGAGACTAAAAGAAGAGCATCACATCCCGTTGAACTGGAGTTAGGTTAAGCCATCATGTGGGTACTGGAATCTGAACCTATGTCCTCTGCAAGAGCAGCCAGTTATCTTAACTGCTGAGCCATCTTTCCAGTCCCACCAAAATTAATTAATTTTGGTCTTTTTGAGACAGGGTCTCCCAATAGCCCCAACTGTCCTGGAACTCACTTGTAAACCAGGCTGGCCTTGAATTCACAGAGATCCACTTGCCTGTGCCTCCTGAATGCTGGGATTAAAGGTGTATGTCACCATCCCCAGTAAGACTGAGTCTTAGTATATAGTTAATGTTGGCTTCTATCTTGAGATCCTCCTGTCTCGGTCTACTGAATGCTGGAATTACAGGTATGTACCTCCATGCCTGGCTTCAGTTTTCCTTTAAAAAAAAAATTATTTGCCGGGTGTGGTGGCGCATACCTTTAGTCCTAGCACTCGGGAGGCAGAGGCAGGTGGATCTTTGTGAGTTCCAGGACAGCTGGGGCTATAGGGAGACCCTGTCTCAAAAAGACCAAAAAAAAAATCATTTTAGCCAGGCGTGATGGGGCACACCTTTAATCCCAGCACTAGGGAGACAGAGGCAGGCAGACCTCTGTGAGTTCAAGGCCAGCCTGATCTACATAGCAAGCTCCAGGCCAGCTGGGACTAAAGGGAGATCCTGTCTCAAAAAGACAAAAAAAAATTATTTTTTAATTGAACATTAAAAAATATTTATTTTTATCTTATGTGTAAGAATATATTGCCTACAGGTATGTAAGTGCACCCATGTGGTATAATGCTGGTGGAAGTCAGGAGAGTGGTTGGGTCCCCTGGAACTAGAGTTACTGATGGTTTTTAGCTGCATTTGGGTGCTGGAATGAACCTCTGTAAGAGCAGCCGGTGCTTTTAACTTCTGAGCCATCTCTCCAGCCCCAGTATTCCTCTTTGTAACAATATTTTTATTTTATGTGTATTTGTGTTTTGCCTGCATGTATGTAAGGGTACCATGTGCATGTATGTAAGGGTACCATGTGCATGTGGTACCCTCAGAGGCCAGAAGAAGATCTGGATCCCCTGGAACTGGAGGTGCAGACAGTTGTTAGCTACATGTGGGTACTGGGAATAGAATAGAACTCCAGGTCCTCTGCAAGAGTAGCCAGTGCTTTTAACCACCAAGCCATCTCTCTAGCCCTTTTACTTTTTAAAAAAAAATTATCAATTTTTTTTGTTTTTTCGAGACAGGGTCTTCCTGTAGCCCCAGCTGGCCTGGAACTCACTCTGTAGACCAGGCTGGCCTTGAACTCACAAAGATCTGCCTGCCTCTGCCTCCCGAGTGCTAGGATTAAAGGTGTGCATCACCACGCCCAGTTTATTTTATTTTAAATTATATGTATGCAGAGTGTGTATTTGTGGGTATGTGCATGTGAGTGTGTATTTGTGTGTGGGTATGTGCATGTGAGTGTAGTTGCTGTTGGAGGCCAAAAGAGGGCATCAGATATCTGGAACTTGGAATTACAGGTGATTGTGAGCTCCTTGGTGTGAGTTCTGGGGACCAAACGTGGGTCCTCTGCAAGAGCAGCAACTGCTGTGAACTGCTGAGCCATCTCTCTAGCCCCTTCATTTTTCTTTTTGCTCTTTGGTTGATTGATGTTTATATAGTGTCCTTATGGTTTTAATTTGAATTAGCCTTCCAGTACTGTTTCTTTTCTCCCTTCTTTCCACCTTTCCTCCCTTTTCTGTTGCTGTGATAAAACCACCATGATCAAGGGAACTTATAAAAGGAAGAGTTTATTTGAGCTTACGATAGCCAGTTCCAGGGATTTAGAGTCCATTGTGGCAGGAGGCATGGTGGCCGGGGCTGGAGCAAAAGCTGAAGTTCATATCTCAAAATGAGTACAGAAAGTCAAGAGAGAGAGAGAGACTGGAGACTGCAAGGCTTGTTAAACTCACTAAGCCTGCCCCCAGTGATGTACTTCCTCTAGCATGGCCACACCTTCTAAGAAATCCTAAAACAGTGCCACCAACTGGGGACAAAATGTCTGAATACTTGAAGCCTATGGGGGACACTCTCATTCAAACCACCACACTCCCTCTCTTTCTCTCTCTTTGTAGCATGAGGTAGCATGCACTCCCTGATTAATAAAGCCAGGGACTGGAGATATCCTAGAATTTTGAGGACTCAGGCGAATCTGTAGGGATGGCTCTGAATCTAGATATTTCTAGGATTGTTCATTCCTGGGATTTCTTGGATTCATGTGTGCTGTCTTCAAGTACAGCTTATTTTTACAGCCCAAAACTGATGTCCGCCAAGTTTTAGAAATACTAATAAGGCCTTCCTGACTAATCTAATCCTCCTTGTTATTAACTATTTTTAGCACCAGAATTTCCAAGCATGGTTGCAAATCTTACTGATATTCTTCTATAGTTTCAAATTTCTACCATATCAATGTTATTTAATAAGTAAATATGATCAAAATAAAATGAGCAATTTAAGAATGTGCAGGATGTGGTAGTGCATGCCTTTAAGCCTAGCACTTGGGAGGTAGAGACAGGTGGATCTCTATGAAATTGAGGCTAGCCAGAGCTTCATGGTAAGACCTATCTTAACAAAACAAAAAATAAAACCAGAAACATAAAACAAAACTGGCCCTGATCACATGTATTTGTAATTCTAGTGTTTGTGCATGGGAGGGGGTGGGTGAGCCCAGACAATTGAACCCCCCCCCCAGCCCTCCCAAGAGTTCTCTAGCTACCCATTCTGGCCAATCACTGAGTGCCAGGTTCAGTGAGAGACACTGTTGCCAAAAATAAATTAGAGTGATGCGGGAAAACATCTTATGTTGACTTTTGGCCTATACATGCACATGTAGTTCCCCAGGCATTCACCTGCACTCATATGTACATATATGTATTGTACACAGGAAGTAAAGTTTAAACAATATGTTTATTTTTGTGTGTGTATGGGTCAGTGTGGTACCCATGTGTGCATGTAAATGTGGAGGCCTGTAAGGGCCCCACCGAGATTTGGGGGGGGGGCATTTAATCCCAGGACCATCCATGATGAAAACATGTACGGGAAAGCATACCACGCGGATGCATGTCCAAATACAGAGAGAGCTTTTTATTTCAAAATGTCTGGTTATATAGCAAGCATGACTCGTATCTCAAGGGCAAATCCTAAACCTTTTCCTCACTATATCCCACCCCATGGGTGTGGCCAGGGAGACCATCTTAACTAAGTTTTCCCACAGAGGCCAGAGACCAATCTTTGGTGTCATTTCTCAGGTGCCATCCACCTTGATACTTTGAGAGAGGGTCTCTCATAATGGCATGGAGCTTACTGATTAGGCTGTGCTGGCTGGCCAGTGAGCCCCAGGGACCCTCCTGTCTGCCTCCCCAGTTCTGGGATTACAAATGCATGCCATCACACCTGAATTATTATTATTTTTTCTTTTTGAGACAAGGTCTCCCAAGTCACACCTGGCTTTTTTTTACAAGAGTTCTGGGAATGGAACTCAAGCACATATTTTACTGACTGAACTCTCTCCTCAGCTCCTTGTTTATTTTTCTTAATAGAATATTTTTGAACTATTCACATGATTAATTTTGTAGATGTTTCTGAATTACATGTTAGCAGAAATACAGAGCAAACCTGTACTTATTATGCCTTGATTTATAGGTACCTTAATATGCCCGTTTGAAGGTATTGTGTGTGTGCGTGCACGCACGTGTGTGTGTGTGTGTGTGTGTGTGTGTAAGAGGTGTGCCATGTTTATCACTGAGAGCTGCAGGACCAGATGACCTCACATTGTGTATCAGTTTATTATTTATTCATTTGTTTCTTCGGCCATAATGGTGAGCTCAGTAGAAGATACCAGTTGCCCTCAAAGGATAATACTTATAATTCACAGTGAAGTGTGATAGAGGCTGTTGTGGAAGCACAGGGGGACATGGAAACTCTAGGAACATCTCACCAAACTAGATTAGAGCAGGATGCGTCAGGCAGAGGAACAGTAGTATGAGGCAAGCTCAGTGATAAGGAAGAACATGAAGAACTGAAAAGGAGTGATGAGCAGATGAGGCTTGCAAGATTTGTAAGTTCTTATAAAATTAGAGATTTAGCCGGGCGTGGTGGCGCACAACTTTAATCCTAGCACTTGGGAGGCAGAGAGTGGGATGCTTACTATGGGAGAAAAGACGTGTAGGAAGTAGTGGAATTCTACATAGTCAGTAGAGGAGGTAGGTGAAAGGAAACTTGTTTCACCCAAACCAACAAAAGTTCTATGCCATTCTTCTGAGGTCTATAAAAGAAAGTTGAAATTATCTTGAGATATAGAAAGATTAATAATATCTTGACTGATAAGTTGGATGGTTCTAATTTGGCCCTGTTAAATAAGAGTAATTCTTTATTCATTTTGGATAAAAAAATTGTTTAGGTGTATTGAATAGAAATAATCATTCTAAAATTGCTAAAGAGGAAGTAATGTGTTGACCATATGATTCTTTTGAATTATTAACTGTTTAAAACATCCCTTGAGTATATTTGTCTTTGTATTTGAACAAGGTACCTTTTTTTTTTTTTTTTTTTTTTTTT